>JAHWFP010186884.1:18177-37408 GCA_023313725.1 Lithobius niger | reverse complement strand
AGCACAGGATGGTGGCAGCTCAAACGCCAGCAACGGCTGCCGATACATCAGAACCACTATTTTCTCCACCACTGGGTAAAGCAGATCATAGTGGCGTCTGTTGGGAAGTACAACACCCAAACTTCACGAACTGTCTCCGTAATGAGGGTGAACAACTCGGTACCCGAGCCAAGAAAAACTTCTTTAGAGCAGATTACAAATCCACCAACAAATCCTTGGTAGCTATGAAATGGGATGAGATATTCTTGCCTAGTACAAGCATTGAGGAGGACTGGGCTGCACTGAGGGATACCATCTACTCCCTTATTGAAAAGTATATCCCAGAGAGAGGGAAGTACAACCGTAAGACACCTTACCTTCCAAGAAACATTTTAGCTGAGATTAAAATCAAACGATCACTTCGGAGTCGATTCTTTAGGAGCAGACAAATCTCTGACCTTGAAAAAATTTCAAGCCCAATGAAACAAAGTTGTTGACCTACTTCGAACATTCAGAAAAGAACAGCTTGAGGAAGTGGTGAAGAATATCAAGAGGAACCCAAAAAGATTTTTTGGACATCTGCAGCACCAGCGTAATGCAGAGCCAACAGTCGTAAGATTACTCGATTCTCAGAGTAACAAGAATGTTAAATGTTAAGGACGTACCAAACGAATTTGGAAAACAATTCCAGTCTGTTTACCATCCTGGAGGCAAAAAGGTGAAAGGTTTTTACGCATGACCCTTACGCATGACCAGTGTTTCGCAACAACAAATCCTTGTTGTTTTAAAAAACCTTGACACTAACACAGCATGTGGTTCAGATGGAATTCCTAATAAACTCCTGAAGGAATGGTCACACACACTGGTAGCACTTCTAGCAGCCCTTTTTTCGACGTCTTTTAGTTTAGGCCAGATCCCAACAGAATGGAAACGGGCAAAAGTCACCCCCATCTACAAAAACAAAGGAAGTAGAATGTCTGCCCTCAACTACAGACCAGTGAGCCTTCTGGCTAGCATAAACATATGTTGTGAGAGGGTTTTACTTGGTATTCTCAATGCTGAGCTTATTGACTTAGGAATTGTGGACAACACGCAGCACGGATTTGCTCCAGGCAGGGCATGCACTACGAATCTTCTTTCAGCAAGAAACAAGTGGATCATGGCTCTCGACGAGGGATCAGTGGTGGATGTTTTCTTTGCGGACGTTGAAAAAACATTTGATACTGCAGAACTCGGCGTTCTTATTGACAACCTCTGTTCTCGTGGAGTTAGTTTAAGAGGGTAAAATGGATCGCAGCATTCCTGTATGGCAGAGAGCAAAGGGTTGTTGTCAATGGCATGCAGTCTGCCTGGATGCCAGTTACATCAGGAGTACCGCAGGGATCGGTTCTTGGGCCAAAGCTGTTTTTCCTGTACACTGCCAAATCTCATCATGCTGCGAAGAATGACTGCTGGAAATTTGCTGATGATGTGAAAGGATCTACCATGACGAATGATCTAGAAAAAAGTGCTGAATTTCAAGGGGACATTAACAGTCTTCAGTTGTGGTACGACAGTTACGGTATGCGACTGCACCCACAGAAGAGTGGAATAATGCAACTTGGTTCAAAGAACATTGATAGAGATTATTTCCTTGATGGTATGTAACTCCAACGTTTTGACAGTGTCCGGGACCTTGGTGTTATTATTGAGGATAACCTTTCAGTCAGTCGACAGTGCGCTGCTGCTGCTGCAAGAGCTAAAAGAATGGCTGGGTTTCTTTCTCGGCATCTTCCAAAGCTTAAACCAAATGAGTTTTACCGGGTTCACAAAACCCTTATCAGATCTCTTATTGAGTTTTCTGGTTTGGCATGTGACCCGTGGCTGAAGAAGGACATCAACGTGTTGGAAGGGGCTCAAAGGTTATCCTCTCGCCTGCTTACAAAAGACAGGCTCACATATGAAGGTAGACTTAAGGTAGCCAAGCTTCCCACTCTTGAACAGAGGAGAGAGAGGGGATGACTTATCGAAAGCTTCAAGATTATGAAAGAACAGTACAACATCAATTCTTTAGAATTCTTTAGGCCCGCTACTACAACAAATCTTTAGGGAAACTCTCTGAAGATCCAGAAGCCCCATGCAAGACTCAAAGTAAGAAAGAACTTCTTTTCTGTGCTAGGCTGATGGTGATTTTTGAAAAAGAGCTTAGTTTTATGTTTATGAGGCATTTTGGGGTAAAAGTCGGGAACAAGTGTTTTAACCTATTTAGGGTATGCTGAATCTGAATCTGCCTGTCCCCAAAGATATTTTATCAATAACTGGCCAAAAATGCCGAAAAATGCCCGAAAATGCTCGAAATTACCTGTAACGATCAAAGTATAAATATTTTGTTAAGAAGATGTATTACAAAAATGTCCAGAATGTCATTGTCCACAAAAAATTTCTCATCAATTGGTTTGTAGAAGCAACACGGTAGAGCGTCAAAAGCAGAAAAAAACCTGAAAAATGCCCGAAAAATGCTCGAAAATCCCCGAAAATGCCTGTAATGACTAAAATATAAATATTTTGTTAAGAAGATGTATTACACAAATATTCAGAATGTCATTCTCCACAAAAAATTTCACATCAATTCGTTCGTAGAAGCAACGGTAGGGTGTCAAAAGCAGAAAATAACCATTACACATTGTTGCGGTCAGTGCGATAAACATGTGTGTAACACATTGTTCGAGTCTTTTAATTTTTACCTAATGTAGATAAACGAATTAGGTTTGAAACGTTCGAAAGATGTAGTTGATACCTTTCGAATGCTTCAAACTGTACTCATGGTGAAAAGTTTCAACCTCGAACGCAATACCATGTTGACCATGATACATGGTCACATACAGTATAAGGTATAAACTTGGATTCAGCAAACTCTACATAAGCTAAAAATATTGTTATCCTGCAAGTGTAGATGGAGATGGTGAGGAATAAAAGAGCATTGGTTATACAATTTTACTTATAGACGAGTTTACAATGAAGGTAATTACAATATAGATAAATTACAGTAACCTTTTATATTACACATGTTTGGAAATGAGGTTAGTCTATTCTTGCATGTCATGACATCCTGGGTGTCCATGCACTTACACACTACGATGCACAGGTTAAACTTGCAACATGTGTATTGCAGTATCTTGCAACCAGGTTTACAATGGTAAGAGATCATCTCTATGCACAGTTCGTCATCAGAATATGAACGTGGTATCCTTCATCATTCCTCCATCTACAGTCTAATGGCTTTGGAAGATGTGGTTATGCACAATTTGCAATTTTCTAGACCATACTCTAATAGTGGGCTCGTGTTGTATGGAATGGCAAAGCATCGTGTGTGAGTGGGGGGGGGGGTGGGGGGGGGGAGAGCAGTGCCTCAGGCTCATTGGCATTGTGGAACAGCATGCAGCCATGCCTTGCTGACTGTGTCCACATTGTCTGGCACATTGTATACTTTACAGTGAAATTTCTCCATTGCAAAAAAATGTGTCTTGCGTTAACTCACCAACTTCAAGACAGTACTGGAGGAAGTTTGCTGTAAACTTGCTTAATTGGAATAAATCCAAGATGTTTCGAAGTACCAGTTTCCATCTAGAGCTCTTTCAATTGCATCTGCTCTACGGTGAGTAATAAGTAGTAAAAAGTACATCTGTCTCTAGCCCTGACAACAATGCTCTCAGTGGCACAGTGTATAGCATGAAGAATTAGCCAGGTATCGGCTTCCTCATGCGTTGCTCATAATATTTTCTCGTTGTGCAGTGGTTTGTTGTTTCTGTCATCTTGTTCATCCACGGAGAATAAAGCAGATTTGGCAGAGTTTTTGGTCAGAGCAGCGGATGGAACAGGCCCCCACAGATAAGGGTAACACACGAGGAGGCCAATACCCGGCTAATTCTCCACGCTATACACTGTGACGTAGACACCATTGTTGTCAGGGCTAGAGACACAAATGTATTTCTACTTCTTATTGCGCACATACAGCAGATGCAATGCAAAGAGCTCTGGATGTAAAATGGTACTTCTAAGCATCTTAGATTTATTCCAATTCAACAAGTTCATAGCAACATTTTTCCAACTTGGTCAGCAAGTCTTCCATCCAACCACGCATTATTCGGATGCGATACAAAACAGTTCCAAGCTGGTCATTCGAAGAAAACCACGTATCGGGTTTTAAGGAACACAGTGAGTTACTCAGTGCCATCTTGGAGTTGGTGAGCTAACGAAAGACACATTTTCTGAAATGAAGAAATTTCTGTGTAACATATACAATGTGCCAGACCATGTGGACACAGTCAGCAAGGTGCACTTCATGCTGTTCTCCAAAGCCAATAAGCCTGAAGCAACGCCCCCTCACCCTGCCCACAAACTATGCTTTGCGGTTCCATACAACGCGAGCACATTATCAGAGTATGGTCTAGGAGCTTGCAAATTGTGCATAACCTCATCCTCTAAAACCATCAAACTGCGATCGGTGGAATGATGAGGGATACCATATTCCTATTCTGATGACGAACTTTGCTTGGAGATGACCTCTTGCCATTGTAAACCTGGTTGCAAGATACTGCAATGCACTTGTTGCAAGTTTAAACTGTGTATCATAGTGTGTAAGTGTACGGACACCCAGGATGCCATGACATGCAAGAATAGACTAACCTGATTTCCGAACATGCGTAACATGAAAGGTAACTGTAATTATCTGTATTGTAATTACCTTTATTGTAAACTCGTCTGTAAGTAAAATTGTATAACCAATGCTGTTTTATTCTTCACCATCTCCATCTACACTTGCAGGATAACAGTATAGCCTATTTAGAGTTTGCTGAATCCGAGTTTATACCTTATACTGTATGTGCTACTGTGGTTAACATAGTATTGCGTTCGAGGTTGTAACTTCTCAACAAGTATAGATACTTGAGTGCAGTTTGAAGCATTCGAAAGTTATCAACGACATCTTTCGAACGTTTCAAACCCAATTCGTTTATGTACATAAGGTAAGAATTAAGAGACTCGAACATAGTGCTACATACATGTTCATTGTACTGACTGCAACAATGTGTAATTGTTATTTTCTGCTTTTGACGCCCTACCGTTGCTTCTACAAACCAATTGATGGGAATTTTTGTGTGCAGAGTAACATTCTGAACATTTTTTTAATACATCTTCTTAACAAAATATTTATATTTTGGTCATTACAGGCATTTTCGAGCATTTTTCAGACATTTTCAGGTTATTTTCTGCTCTTGATGCTCTACCGTTGCTTCTACAAACCAATTGATAGGAAATGGTTTGTGGAGAATGACATTCTGTACATTTTTGTAATACATCTTCTTAACAAACTATTTATATTTTGGTCATTACAGGCATTTTCGGGCATTTTTCGGCATTTTCGACCAGTTATTGATAAAATATCTTTGGGGACAGGCAGATTCGGATTCACCATACCCTAATTAGGTTAAAAACACTCGTTCCAGCTTTTACCCCAAAATGCCCTACCATGCTGAATTTCTGTCTATGTCCACCTGTCTATGCGGCGTGTTATCAATGAATGGAACGCTCTCCTCGATGAGGTGTGTTTGGCAACCACCACAGACAAATTATAGGCAGCCCTCGACAAACATATACACTACCTGTAATCCTCCTGCCCCCTCCCCTTTTCCCTTGTCTTCCCCTGTTTCCTTTTTCTCTTCCGCTACAAGTCTCTGGCTTTGCTGTTTCCCCGGTATTAAACTAAACTATTTCTTGTATTATTTTTAAGTACGTACGTCGTCAATTTCTGGTTTACATGTAAACATTGTGGATGTACTTTATTTTTACTCTTTTTTCTACTTCCTGGTTGAATTTTGTATATACGTTTTAGTTTGTCTGCCTGTTTTGCAAAATTTTTGGTAAATTTGTTTGTTAATTCCTGTCCTTAAAATTTTTTATTAAATTTTCATCAAGGTTCCCCTAGTGTTTTCCTGTTAATTCATTTATTATCTACCAAATAAGTTTGGTATCTGTTTTACCTGCTTTCAATTTATTACTATTAATCCTTTTGCTTATCTCTAAAATGGCAGTTATTAACCTGTTTCTTTATTTGTTTGTACCACTAATTTAATTCATTGTTATCATATGGTAATACTTTTATATTTTTTCCATAATTAATTTTTTCTTTAACTATACTTATGGTTCCCTTTGAGATCCATGGTTTAAAGTAGTTTTTAACTTCCGTTTTTGGGTGTTATTTATATTAGTTTTTCGTAAAAAAATTTTAGTGTATTTTTTTCAATTTCCTCGTCAATTTCATCGGATGAATTGAGTTCTTTTAGGTTGCTCCAATCAATTATTTTTAATTCATTTATTATTTCTGTTTTGGTTTCAACCTTCTGCTTCTTTTTCCCAAATAACAAGTGCAGTCATATAATGATCTGCTAATTTAGTTAAATTGGTCATTCCAATACTTTGTAAGTTTTTCAATTTAATGGTTATGTGTTCGATGCATGATCATTATTTTTCATTTCCTCTCTTGCTACTGTGTTTATTTTTTTTTCAAAACCCATCTGTTCAGAAGATTCGCATTTATTTACTTTAATAATTTTGTCTTTTCCATTTGAAGAATGTCTGTATTAAAGGGCAATTACATGCATTTTGACAAGTAGTGTATGTGTTACTTTTGGATCATTTAACAATAACTAAACACAAGAATTGCAGTAAGGATATGTTATGTACGTCCGATACAACAATTTCATTATCGCATCACCAAAACACGTAATGGGAGCCGCTATTGTTTCGCACGTGACAACCGAAATTAATGCCTACACATGGCGCGATGCTGTTTCGATTCGGAAGTGGCGACGGAAGCCGAGAGAGCTCTGTTGGCTGTGAGTGGCTCAAGCGTTTGACAGCCTTAGCAGGCCAGTAATGTCGTGCTGTTCACTTACCACTTATTTAACGAAGAGAAAAAAGGGGGTGGGGGGGGGGGGGTTTGTAACATGGACTTGTCTTCGAATCTATTCTAACCAAACAGCACAACATTACTGGCCAGCTAAGGCTGCCAGATGCTTGAGCTACTGACAGCCAACAGAGCTATCTCAGTGAGTTTCAGTCAGCACTTCCGAATCGAAACAGCGTAGCACTATCAGTCTGCATTAATTTTGGTTGTTCGTGTAAAACAATGGCGGCTCCCATTACGTGTTTTGGTGATGCAATAATGAAATTGTTGTATGGGACATACGTAACGTATTTCTACCTCAATTCGTGTCTTTAGTTATTGTAAGTAATCCAAGAGTAAAACATGCATGTGAAAATGGGCGTAATTGCCCTTTAATATCATCTAAAATGATCAAATTGTTTTATTTTCATTTACTGTAATTACATTTTTTAGTTCTTCGCGAATAATTTTTTTTATCGGTTTTTGATTGTCTATATATCAACATTATTACAAACAAAAACGTCAGGTGTGCCGTAAAAAGGGGTTACATGGTTGAATTTTCACTTGTTAAAATGTACACGGATAAAAATTGATCATTTTCAATTGAAATAATAAAATATACAATTGAGAAAATTGCGTCTGTTTAAGTGCTGTTGTGCTTTACGTTTTAAATATATGATTCGTAAAGCACAACAGCACTTAAACAGATGCAATTTTCTCAATTATACATTTTATTATTTCAATTGAAAATGATCAATTTTTATCCGTGTACATTTTAACAAGTGAAAATTCAATCGTATAACCCCTTTTTATGGCACACCTGACGTTTTTGTTTGTAATCCGTTTACCTTTTTTTACGGCTATGGCGCCGCGCAACAAAGGTTTATGCATGCTGTTGATTGTTGCTGGCCACTTTGAAACATTTCAAGTCAGCTTTGAAAGCCTGCATCTGCGAAATAAATACGAAATTCTATCGTTTTTAGCTGTCAATTTCGAGGCCAACAAGGCAGCTTAGTTTGGTTTAAAAATATATGCGTTTAGCTGAAACACTAATTCTTTCATTTTACCGTTCAACAATCAACTTTTTAGCAAAGACATAACACGTGCACGAAGAATGAATGTAGAGTTTGGTGAGTGGCATTGTTCCCTAAATACAATGGTTAAAACAATGTAAAACAATCAAAATGATCGTTTAGGGTCCCGTAACTCCGGAATGGATGGACCAATCGAAAAAGTTTTTTCTGAAACCATGTCAGCCAAGAAGAAGAAGGACAAGAACCAGAACAACAACAACAACAACAACAACAACAACAACAACAACAACAACAACAACAAGTGAACAGTTTTCAAATTTACGTGTGGCTTCCTACGTTTACTCTTGCATGGAATTGCGTAAAAGTTGGTGTAAAGTTTGGAAAAGTTGCTATCTACTATCTGGCCAAGTTTGGTCGAAATATATTGAATAGAAACGGAGAAATTAATAGTTTCAATTTTGCTGGAGAGAGGACTTCAATCATCCAGTTCGTTTTTACCTCATTTTAAATTGCATGCAATCATTTGTCATTAGCTTTAACCTTTTCATCAGTAAAATTCCATTCCTTCTTAACGAATATCATTATTCCACCACCAGATTTTGTGAGTTCTCTTCTAATCCAAATTTGCTCATAATCATTTATCTGCGATACGTTTTTTCTTCTTCTTTTATTTTAATTTCTGTAATGGCAGTCATATCCAACTCTAAATTTGTTTCTCCAATTTGATATAGGGTTTCATTCCAACTTAGTCTTAGGCTATTATGTTTACATGAATAATTCTGAACATGTGTTCCAATTAACATTTACCTTCTCAAATCATTTTTCACTAACATTAATCCTCTATTTGTAGCCGGGTCCTCAATTGTAGCCTGTCTCTAATTATAGCCGGGTGTTCTCCAATCATGAATCAGTAGTAGCTAGTCTCTAATTGTAGCTGGGTCTCTAGTTGTAGCCGGGTAAAACTGGCCTGTTTTCGTAAAAAATTATTTTTTTAAAGGTTACCACCATGTTTTGGTTTCTTAAAGAGCAATGGTAGAGGCATGCACATGATATCATTTAAAGTTGTTAATGTCAGACACATGTTCTACATGTATTGATACCATAATTATATACATGTATTGATGTAAATTTCCTGTCTAAATGTTGTAGTTGCTGGTCTCAGTAGTAGATAAATTGGTAGAAAACAAGCCCTTTTGAACAGTCCCCCCCTCTGCTGCCCCCTCCTTCCTTTCTGCAGATGGGGGGTTTCCTAATATTTTTTGCGGTGTTTTTTTTAAAGTGTTGTTGTGTGTGGGCACATTTTTCTGCGTGTAACTTTCTCGTTGTGTCCGCTCTTCTTATTTGAATATTTTGCAGGTTTTTGTGTTTTCTATAGAGTTGTTGTTTGGGGAGCATTTTTCACAAGTTTTACGGATGAGGCGTGTGACTTTCTACCTCGTGGATACAATCCATCTGGGAATGGGTATAAAAGGTGGAGATAATTCCGTGGATCTTTATATCAACCAAGGCTGCCAAGTACGAGGTGGTCTCGACGTTCCAGTGCAAGAATTGCAAGGTTGAGTTTTTAGAAGAAGATGTGGAAAGTCATTTGGAGAAGCCTTGAGTGTTAAACTTTACTTGTCATGATTATGGAGGACTCGTTTCTTCCTACGATGAATTTTTGGCGCACTACGACCGATGCGATGGAAAAATGATCACGCCTGAAAAAAATCAAGTTTGGTGGTATAAGCAAAGCTTGTTCGAAGTATTTCCCCGATTTGGCAAAAGCTACGGATCATACCAGGATTTCACATTTGTCTCTTCCGACAAACGAAGAGATGGTTTCGGAAGATTAAAAAAAAAGGACCAACGATGATTGATGAAGAAAAAAAACGAGAGCTTCCAACGTCTGACAATGAGATTTTTTTATGTCAATACTGCGAAAAGACGTTCAGGAACAACAAATATAAACGGAAGCACGAAAGGCATCACGAAGGAAAATGTAGCGTAACCTGTACATCGTACGGTGAGACTTACTCGAACAGTCTCGCGTATAAACGGCACAAGTGTGGAGGGGCTGTAAAACAACGTGGAAGGGAAATTGGAGAGTCTTCAAAAAAAAAAAAGACTTAAATTGTCTTTTCCTAAACTCAAGCCCCGGTTAAAGGAAAGAATAATTTCTCAAATACCAGAAAATTTCAACCTGGTAGTAAACAAGGTCAGATCTCTAGTCATACCTACAATAGAGGATACCAGAATCGACTGGGCCTTTTCCGACATGATTGATGATTTGAAAGCCAAGACAGAGGTGACAGACGATATGGAGCTCGAGGTGAGGCCGTTCAGTTTGGATTTAGGAGGGTTTGATCTCGTGCGCGATGCTTACAACAGATGCTTCTTAACTTTCAAGCAGGATTTTACGCAAGATGAAATGTTCTACGAGCCTTTGATTTTGTTGGAACAGTACGAGGACAAATATTGGAATCTTTTAGAACAATGTCGATGTCTTATGGTAAAATAAAAGTTAAAATTGGATTATGCATTCTTTTCAAAAAAGCGACGGATAATACGGAAACTATTAAAGCTTATTTTATCTCCTGGTCAAGCTGGGGAGCTAGGAGGTTCTTTCGGAAATGTCGAACTAGATTCTGCATAGTATTGGACAGTTTGCGGTGGAAGGAAGTGGATGGTTTGTCAAGCAATGCGTATGCAACGAACTATGTGTTGGAATTTATAGACCTTTTGCCGGGAAAGGTTGCGTAGCACTCCCCAACAACCTCAAACTAGGTCCCGATATACTGGCCAATGTGCATAGTGAAGATGATAGATGTTTTCTGTAGTCCGTGTTGGCTAGTATACACCCCGTTCCATCTTCGCAACATGATTGGGATACGAAACATTACCTGTCTTGTGTGCGCGAGTTAGTTGTAGGTGTGTTGGACCCTGTTCCTTTATCCAAAATCACGGCGTTTGAAAAAGCCAACAACATTTCTATATCTGTGTTTGGTTTCGAGGATGACGAGCCATGCGTTTATCGTGCGAGTTCCTTATTTGAAAGTAAGCATTACGTTGACTTGCTTCTTCTCAACGGACACTATGTAACAATAAAAAACTTCGACAAATTCATCACGAGTTTCAACCACAACAAGCACTTGAAGTATTTTGCAGGCATTGCTTACACGGTTTTCGAAATCGTTTCAGGTGTGAAAACTACAACCTTCCTTCTAGCGAGGGAGTTCCGTTTCAAAAGACCTCGTTGCCCGATAATGACGTTATCCGGTTTGAAAATTTCAAGAACGGGCTCAAAAGGTTGTACATAGCTTAGATGGACTATGAAGCGGCGCTGCACCCAATTTCCAGTTGCGATGGAAACGATACATACACCAGAGTTAACCACATACACCAAGCTTGCAGTTTTGCCTACGTGATTGTTGACCACTTAGGTGGAGTATTTTCCAAAAAGTTGTACAGAGGAGTAAACTGCGTGCAAGTTTTCTTTGAATCTATATTAGAGGAGCAGAAAACGATCGTGGCTTACGTGGATTCCCACAAGCAACGAATGAAACGTTTAACCAAGGAGTGGTGGTTGCTGTACAAAGAAGCTGGGGTGTGCCATATCTGCAAACAAGGAGTATTTACCCCTCCCCAAGAAAAGTTTAACGGGTTTACGAAAGTACGAGACCACGACCACATCATCAATGAATTTAGAGGTGCCGCGAACAGCAAGTGTTACTTTTCCTACACTTTGAACAAAAACATAGCGGTTGTTATGCATAATTTCGAAAAATACGACAGTCATTTCGTCGTGACGGCTTTGAATTCGTTTAAATATTTGAAAGCTTTGCAGGATCATCGCTAAGAACGAGGAAAGAATCAGCAGCATTAAATTAGGCGGTTATACTTTCATAGATAGTCTAGCATTTATGACGACATCGTTGGAAGCTCTAGCTTCGAACTTAAATAGCTTTAGCATCATGGACAAGCTTTTCGAACGAGAATCCGAGGAACTCGCACGAGGCCTTCGGCAAAAAGGTGTTTCCCTATGAATACCTGACAAATGTGGAAGTGTTTGAGGAGAAGTGTTTACCTCACTTGTCGGCATTTGCCTCGTTGTTGAAAGGAGCAATCTGCACCGAATCTATCAACACGCGATGAAGATTTGGGATTTAGGCAAATGCAAAACGTTTGGATATTACCATGACCTGTATTTGTAGATGGACGTCGGGCTTTTAGCCGATGTCTTTGAAAACTTTAGAGTGACGAGTTTGACTAGTTACGGATTGGACCCCTCCCATTACATTTCTATACCCTCCCTATCTTGAAACGTGGCGCTCAAGAAGACGGGAGTGTCTTTGTAAATCTTCAATAACATTGACATGCATCTTACGGTGAAAAAGGGTATGAGAGGCGGTGTCTCGTTTATAGCTAGAAGATACGCTAAAGCCAACAGCCCGTATATATCATCTACCTTTGACCCTGATAAAAAGAATTCTTACATTGTATTTTTTGGACTTCAACGACTTGTACGGTTGTGTTATGTGCGAGTATTTACCTACCGGAGAGTACGAATGGGTGCCGGAAGACCGGCTCGAGCATATATATCTCGATAATTACGGAGATCAGACTGATATGGGGCTGATATTGGAAGTGGACTTGGAATACCCGGAGATGCGTCATGCATCGCACAATGATTTCCCACTAGCCCGGGAGCACATGAAAATCACAAAGTATATACTTTTTCCTTTCAACCGTCGGGCAATCGAGGACTTGTGGTTAACGTACAGAAAAGGCCTAAAGCTAACCACTAACTTTTTCTCAAAGAAAAAGTATGTGGTGCACTATAGGAATTTGAAATACTACCTTTCCCTCGGCATGGTCCTCAAGAAAATACACAGGGTGATCAGTTTTAAGCAAGCGCCTTGGCTGAAACCTTACATCATGTTTAATAATGAGAAACGGCAAGCAGCTACTAACGATTTTGATAAAAACCTCTACAAACTGGTGAATAATTCAATTTTGGGGAAGACAATCGAAAACAAACGCAAGAGAAACAACGTCTTGATAGCAACGACGAATGAGAAAGACATCAAGTACGCTTCTCACCCATGCACCACGAGTTTAACTTCTCTAAGCGAGGGTTTAATAATTTTTATAAAGACTCCCGCAAACATCATCTTGAACAAGCCCATCGTGGTTGGTTTTAGCGTCTTAGAATTGTCAAAGTTACTAGTCTACCGGTTTCTTTATGACCACATGATGAAAAAGTACGGACCGGATAGATGTAAACTCCTAGTCACGGATACCGATAGTTTGTGTTATTCGATAGAAACGGACGTTATTTACAAAGATATGGAAGAAGATGCGTCGTTGTTTGACACATCGGACTACCCCAAAGAGCATTTTCTACACTCCAACATCAACAAGAAAGTATTGGGGAAGATGAAAGATGAGAGCACGGGGTGCCCAATTTCCGAGTTTGTAGGTTTAAAGTCGAAGCTCTACAGCGTTTTAAAATCGGATGGGAGGAACAAAATGGCTTGCAAAGGCATTAAGAAAACAGCACAAGTGGTGCACGAAACGTACAAGAATGTGCTGTTTAATAATAGCGTTGTGAGAACTCTGGGGTCTTACATTCATTCGGAGGTGCACGAACTAAAAACCGTCATCATCAACAAGTTGGCTTTCAGTCCCTGCGATGACAAGAGATGGGTCTGTGACGATGCAGTTGGTACTCTAGCTTATGGGCACGTGAATTCAGCTTAAACTATCTATATTATCTGTCCAGCTGTTGTACTTGAAGTCATAGCCCTTCCATTTAAAGAAATAAAGCGTTTTTCCATCTTTTCCCCTCTTTTTACATAATACTTGCTCCACTAGAAATAAATCTGGAACTTGGGTTTTTTGAATTTACTGTTCGTAGAAACCTCCGAGCACCGGTTCACCCGACTCGTCCTTTAAAAGATAAGTAACTGGTTGGTAATACTTCGTTGGTAAAATTTTGCAAATATCCTTTGTTGAAAAATTTTTTAACTTTCGAAATCCTGATTTTATTTCCTACGGCAAACTTGGGTCTGTTTAGCAGTTGTTTAGGGCTAGTTCGTCTCAGCAACGGTTCGAGATGTCTGGTTACTTCCCTAGGTTTCAGTTTTGTGGTGGAATGAACCGTGTCTTTGTATTGCGAAACCAACTCGTCGATAATGTGTATCCACTTGTAATTCCCATGCCTGGTAAATTTTTTTCCACATTCGAGTTTTCAGCGTTCTGTTGAAACGTTCAACCACGCTCGCTTTCTTCTCGGAGTACGTAGAGTACATGTTGATGTTATGGCGCCTAAGTAGCGCTTTGAAGTCTTTATTGTAGAAGTCACTACCTAAACCGACTTGTAAATTTTTAGGGGCGGTCGCTCCTGAGAATATCTTCTTGAAAACTTCGGTAACATCTATACCGGTTTTAGATTTAAGAGGAATGGCCCAAGCAAACTTGGACATGACGTTAATGCAAGTAAGTAGGTAGTTAAATCCATTATTTAGCTTAGCGTACGGTATCATCTTCACCAAGTAAGCCTGCCATAGATCGTTTAGGCCCAGTGCAATCACCTTCTGTCTCGGAAAATTTTTCCGCGTTTGGTTTGTAAAGTTCGTTTACGAGTTGATCCATTTTTTTTTATTTCCCAATCCGAACCTGAGTATTGTTTTCATGATTTTCTTAACGACGGAAGCAGCTAGTTTTTCCCTCCATGCCAAAGATGGATCCTCTATCACCCTTTGAGCTTTTGAAATTAGAACTTCATCGGTGGCATGGCAATCTTTTAAGTCCTAGCTCTCGGTGTAAGCTGTATCGTGTTCTTTGCAAGCTACGTCCAGTTTATTTATTCCAGGATCTCCTCATGCCAGTCGCTTCTTCAGCTGAGTTCCAGGACCGCAGTATTGATACCCCAGTAAATGTATTTCAACGGGCAAGTTATCTATGATTTTGTTCATGAGTCCCTTCCCCACTTTGACGAAGTAAGCTTTTTTGTACCACATACATCACAAAACACTATCTCCATCAGTCTGTAGTTTTCATGAAGTTGTAGAAACTGGGGCCTTCGACTGGTTAGGAGTAGAATGTTTACATTTGATGCAATATTTCCTCTCGAGTTCTTTACAGTTGCTCATTTTTACTATAGCATAATCTTTTTTCATCTCTTTTAAAACAAAAGACATCATGGATTCCTATTTGATTATTCTCACTGGCAAGGACTCCGACTTGAAAATTAATCTGAACACACCCATTCATTTAGAGTCTGAAAAAATTACGAATTGGCACTGCTTAATTTAGATACTTATAACAGCATTCACAACATCACTTCAAAAAATAACGAAATTCAGTACACTACAGATGCTGGTACTTCATGGCACAAAGTGTTAGTAAGTCCCGGTGCTTACAAAATTGAGGATTTGAATAAATTTCTCGAGTCAGCGATAGATACGAATGGCCACAGCAAGGATGCCATTACGATTCTTCCGAATCTAAACACTTTAAGAACCAACTTGATAATTACTGATCCGAATTACGGAATATCTTTTTTGGGTGCCAAGAGTTTGGCTCCAGTTTGGGGGTTTGACTTAGGCAACTACGCGAGAAGTCGAGAAAGTCAAATACTGTCAACATTTATGAGCATCAACACAATTTTTGTACACATCGATATAATAGGCAGTTCGTACCTAATCAGCAACACTCAGCCCACTTTATATTACTTTTATCCCAATTCACCGTTCGGTTTCAAAATCATTGTCCCCACATAATTTAATTTACCTTCCAGTTACTACAAAGTTAATCAGAAGTATAAGAGTTTGGCTCACGTCTCAGACCAATGAGCCATTGGATTTAAACGGTGAGACGCTCACGGTACGACTTCATTTGAGATCTACAAATTAAATTTTAAAAAAGGATAAAAATACTCGTGTTTGGAAAAAAGGGAAAGGACTGTTTCCTAATTTTAACTCTAATAATTAAAAAACAAATGGTTTTACACCTAGAAACAAAGCTTTCATCAAATTCATAACAACACTCATAAAATGAGTGTAGTAGAAGATTACCTAAAAATCAGCGAACCTTTGGTGTACGATTCATCGGTCGAGTCTTACACCTACCATGAATACAATCCTATTGTTGGCACCAATCTCAACAACGTAAATTCGGAAATTCGCATACATGTAGAAAACCAACACTTATTTCTGCACGTTGCCAATAGTTACCTCCTGATTAAAGGGAGGTTGCTGGAGGACGATGACTAGGCTTATGCCGACGCTGACGTAGCTAGTCTTATTAATAATGCTCCCATGTTCCTGTTTTCTAATATCAAATACGATCTCGGTCATAAACAAATCGACGAGTTAAATTATCCAGGGTTCGATACTCTGATGAAGGGACTGCTCACCTACGGCTCGGCGGAGCAACCATCTCTGCTCGGTCAGTGCTGGGCGCTGGATAGTGCGGCTTCAGTCGCAGCTGAACTAACCGACAACTTGGGATCCAAACAGCGTCATGCGTCCATCATCATTGAAACAACTCCCAATGGAAGCTTTACATTCGCCATCCCTCTGAAATACATCATCGGATTTTTCGAAAATTACGATAAGATAATCTACGGAACGAGCGAGTGACACGAACGCCATCTTCAAAGCAGCGGCAGCGGCCAATGGCAAAGTAGTTCTAAATAGCATCAGCTGGATCGTTCCACATGTCACTGCCTCGGACGAGGAGAAACTCTACAATCTCTTCGACCACGGCGCAACCGTGGATTTAGGTTTTAGGCATTGGCATTACGATAGCTGCGTGCTCTCTCAAAATACTAACTTCACCTACGCGTGCTACGCTGTTGAAAAACCTAGGCAGATAGTTCTAGCTTTTCAAACTAACAGGCAGATAAAAATCCTGGTGTGTTTGATCACTGCAGTCTGCAAGACGCTCACGTGAGTCTAAATTCAGAAAGATGTCCGTTTCTCGATTTGAACGCAAATTATGCTACTGGAGGGTACGTCGGCTTGTACAGAATGACGCAGCAATTTAGGCAGCTTTGCAACAACACCAACGACTTGCGTTTCGACTTGCTTCAGTTCAAGAAAGCCTATCCTCTCGTGGTGTTGGATTGCTCCAAACAGTCAGAGAGGCTTCAATTGGGAATCGATGATGTACAAGTCAAACTGAAGTTTAGGGCAGCAGTGCCAGCTAACACTACTTGTCACGCTCTGCTCATTGGATACAGGAAAATGAATCTAAAGTTGGACATAGGCAAAGTCGAAGTTGTTTATTAAATAATAATGATAATAATAAAAAAAAATAAGGCGCTCAAAACAAGATCACGAAAAAAGAAAGGCGGCTTTTTGCCGTTGGAATTGCTAGGACCAATTTTAGTTGGGATCGGAGGATTGGCGGGCGGAACTGCAGGGGTGGTATCTGCTGTAAAAAAGGTACAAAACGATGCAAAAATTCTGGCGGAACTAGTGCGGCATCACAAGCAAGTGGAAGGTTCTGGCTCGAACAGAAAAAAATTAAACCAAAAAAGAAGCAACAAAAAATTGCCCCGTGGCAGAGGTCTTTACTTAAGACCACCCAAGGTTTAATCAACTTTAACAAACCTTTAACAAACTTTAATTTAAACGGGTTGGCTAGAGTAATGACAATTCCAAAATTCAGAGGTACTTTTAGTAAAGAAAGGCTTCCCTTAAAACTTTGGCCTACTGGTGAAAACGCAATAGTAAACTTGGAAGATTTCCATGATGGAGACGGAAGTCACTGGGTAGCTTATTCCATCATTTCAGGAGAACCTTGTTATTTTGATAGTTTTGGCAGCATGGGTTCCCCCCCCCCCTGGTCTGGGGTAAACTACTTGGGACTGGGAATAAAATAATTACGAATGTGTACAAAACTTTGACCAGATTTGGTACGGCCACTTTTGCTTTATTTTTTTTAAGCGCCTTTTCTAAGGCATGTAATTACGAAGCTGTTTTAGATATGATGAGACGAGTCATCTAATGAATAATTACGTGCAAATCTAACTGGAAATAAACGTCTTCCGCGTGAAACTCTTCGAATGCCTCTACTGCGATGGGCAAATTTTTTTCTATTACGTAAGGAATTTCGAAAACAGTAGCTGTCGAATGCTCGTCCTTTAATTTAGTAATGTAAAGGGCTCTCGTACCTATTTTACATTTAGCAACTAGTGCAATGCTCGGATCGCTGCAATATAAAATTGCTTCATGAATTAAACCTGAACACACGAAGCTCGAGAAAGGACCGGAATTAACGAACCAATCACTCGCTTTTTCCAAAGGGCTTTTCATGCTGAAACTGTTTTCATGCACAAATTTCTTCGTAGCCGTGTCACTCGGCAAAGTTGGTTCGCTTAAGTTTCTACGAATCTGTTTGTACTCTGCATTAAAGTGCTCTCTCTGTTCATCTTGTAACAAGCAATTATTGTTGACGAATGCCTTAGTAACAGCATCATTCGCCAAAGTAAGCTCGCTTAAGTATCTAATCTGCTTGTAGCTTGCGTTGAAGTACACTTTTTGGTCGTCCAGCAATTTCTGTCAACGTATACTTTTGTTGCCGCGTCAGCAGCGTGCCTGGGAAAAGCTATGTCCTTAATTTGCTTCTTCCTCGCGTAGAAATTCTCGTTACCCTCATCTACGTACAACGTATTTTTTCCATACTAGAAATGGCAAAAGCTCACTCGTCGGTGAGAAGAGTAATGGCAGGAGGCAAATCAGTTTTAAGTTTCTGAATGTCAGTTGCCAGAGTACAGACCTGAGAATAATTTACCGCATCTTCAGCTTCGATGCCGGCTCCAACTTTAGTTTCACGCTTGCTTTGCATGTTATAGTTGTGTTCGGGGGGTAAAACGTACCCTAGTCCAAGCTGTCCTTTCGGACTGACTCCCACCACTTCACTCCCTACCCCTCTCGTCCTTTTCAACGATTGTCAAAACTTATTAACAGACATATTTTTTAAAATATACGAATCCCCCCCCCCCCACAGGTATGAGAGTGGCCTTGAACAAAAAAGCTGAAAAAGTATTTTTGAGCCAAAGAAAAAGATGTATGATGGATTTTTCTGAAAATAACTGAATATTTTAAGGTTTGTATTAAGGTTAAGATGCACTTAAATTTGAATGGAAGACCTGCCCTAAGTTTAAAAACTGAAGTCCGAAGTACCAAAAAAACTAGAAACTTACTGAAAATGTTCCACAGCACAAAAAGCTGAAGTCAGCTAATTCTCATGGCTCCCCCCCCCCCCCCCCCCCAAAAAAAAATAAAGCACACGGTGACAGAGT
>JAHWFP010186884.1:3527-17777 GCA_023313725.1 Lithobius niger | reverse complement strand
AAACAATGTGCATTAAAAGACTGGGTTTGTGAGAATTCGAGATGCAAAACAACCTACAAGAAAAAGAAAACACAACTGTCCCAAATGACACCAGAGCGCCCGGGACATGCGCGTAATATTAATATCCTCGACTTAGTAAGACGTTGTTACGGATTCGAGTTCAAACTGTGGCAGTCGTGTTTTCTTTTTATTTCTCAGATTATTGCACCTCTTATTCTCACAAACTGGGTCTTTAATGAATTGCTTTGAATCAATTTTCTCAGTAGATTGACCCCCCCCCCCCCCGATTTTGTTTTTAATTTCAAAAAAGGATGTCTGAACCAACCTGGCAAACAAATCTCTCCAATATCTTACAAAAAAACTTGCTGAAAGTTAAAGATGATAAAGGAACAAAAACAAATGATGGTTTAACGTATAACTTGTCTCCTTCCATACAGTTTAACGATTTAAATGGTACGGGAACTCCTTTTTTCGGATAAAAAAATCAAAATATAAAGGTGTTCAATTATCCTAATTCTATGCACACAGCTTCACCCTGTTACTCCTCTTGCGAAAAGGCAAGCGACTGCGATAAACCGCTATGTCTTAGAACTTGGGTTTATGAGAATATCCACAAAGCGAAAGGTAAACTTAACAAAAACGTAATAGATAAACCATGGTTTAATTTAAAATCTTACGGAGCTTTAAACTTGACGGAAGTTACAGGGAGAATTAATGCAGTAGCCTATACGTTACCAATGATTCTCCTAGTAACGTGATGTTGTGGTGTAGCATTGAATATGGAGTGGTGCATCCAGACATCTCCAGTGGCAAGTTTTCAGATGAAGACTTCATGAGTTTAGTATCTCTGTAAGCATTAAAAAATTGTGTAAATAAAAAACATGATGGAAATTAAAAACTACGAATTTTTTGTACCCAAGAAAGAACCAAAATATCACCCATTCTTACCTTCAAATATCAGATGCTTAATTATAGTTCCTGAAAATTGTGGAAAAAACTAACTTTGTGTTTAATTTCATCTGTAACGAACAATGGTTGGATTATGACAGATTATTTATTTACAGTAAAACTTTGTGTCAACCAAAATACAAAGCATTGCAGTCTATATTTACCGAAATTGAGGAAAAAATTGAAAGAGATGTCGCATTTTTTCATAGTCTCAAATACATTTAATTCCGCCCGAAGAACTGGACCCAAAATTTAGAAACCTTATTCTGTTTGACGACTGCCTTTTAGATAAACAAAAAAACATCGAGCACTACTTTGCTCAAGGACGCCATTTGAACGCCGATTTTTTTATTGCATTCAGTCCTACACGAGCATTCCTAAACAAGTGGTTAGAGATAATGCAAATTTAATAATCCTTTTTCTGGTAGATGAGTAAAATTTGAAACATGTATATGAAAATCATGTTGGCCCTGACATGGAAATTTCAGAGTTTAAAATGTAGTGTCAAAATTGTTGGAAAAAGCCTTACAAAACGTTAAACTGTAATATTCTATTCCAGTGACCAATTGACCAGAACAAACATTATTATCAGGATAGCATAAGGGCAATCAATTGAATAAAACACTAATTATGCACTAAATAGGCAGGCTAAATAATAAGCAATCATTCATCTAATACTGGGTCTTTAATCGACACTCCGGCATATGCAATATTGACCCCACAATGTGGTCGATTAAATCAGTGACAGGTTGTTATGATTTAATGTATCGACTACAGTTATTCGGCAATGAGTCGAACGAATGGCATTACTGATTAAGTCGAGCGGAAAACTTAAATCATTATTATATTCTCTTAAACAATTAAGAAGTCTCGGGTTAATTCAGTAGCGTAGTATTTGTTACTAGTTAATCTTAAACAATCATAGCTATTGCTATCATATTGAAATACTTAGCTCTTATTAGAAGCGTGAGCGAACCTATCGGCACTCAGCCCTAGCTCGGCGGTGAAGCCCCGTCCAAGATATGGCATGACATCTGGCCTGGCGTGCTTTCCGAATCGGGACCCCAACAATATGACTGGCGTGGAATAGATAAGCAACTGTTGAACGACTGATGATCGACTGATATCACGCATTCCGAGGTTCGGTTTAAATACTGTAGCGTTATCGGCCATGATCAATCAATTGTAGTATTGATTTATTATTGAAATGCTAAATATAGTAACATTTTGACAGCTTGGGCCCTTATCACCAAATGGGAACTCTACGCATGTCAATCATTCAATTGTTGCGTTCGGGGATATTGAATGTTACCCATAGTTGGTGCTTTGAAGCTATCTGCCGATATAATTAACTATCCCGTGTGGGAGTGTTTTATAGTTATTCTTTGAAGTGATCGATCATGAGTGACGATCTTATCGTAATTAAATCTACTTCTAGAAAGTAATTTAAAGTTATACGAAATGTCGTAAATATTATTATCTGGTAATGCCATCCTTTAAACTCTAACAAATGTTACACTGGTTCTAGTACAATGATCTTGCCGCCTCTCGGTCATCTTTGAAGAAGGACTCCTAATTATATTCATTTATCTGGCGTCTATTTGATCTATCCGAATAAATATTCGGCTCATGCATTTAATAAATGTATGATATTACGCAAATATGTATCTAATTAATTAGTTGTATTGTTTCTGTTAGGAATATTAATTAAGCCATTAATTATTTTCTTACATAATCCCTGTTCAGACTAAAATCATGGTACCTTTTTAGTGGTTTCTTATTTTATCTTCCAAACCCAGCTAATTAATAACCGAAACTGCTTTACATAATTAAGCAAGAATTTTGCATTTACCGACCAGCCCAAAGTAATTAATGGTCGTGTGATTAAGGAAAATGCACCTTCTTTGAGGTAAAAAAAATAATCTTCACAGAAATCAGGGCAATAATTATGTACAGCAAGATTAAATTGTCTCAATAATTGAGCAATACTATTCTGGGTGGAATCTGAATAAAATGATGTATGGATTAAATTGCATGCAAGACTCGATAGCGTATTCTCCATGTTACTGAACCCAAAAGTTTAATTAAATCACTTTTGATGCTGTTGAGCTGAAATAAATTACATTTCATCCTTTCTCCAGTGGTGGCCACATGGGTTTGTTTTCCTCTCACTTTCCAGGGAGGGGAGGTGTGGCACCTTCTCATGGTGTGTTGTGCTCTACTTTCGACCTCGAGTTCGGCCATGGTCCGGCCAAGGTCGTTCAAGGCTGAGTAGTTTCTCTACCGTTGGTAATTATGCCGCCAGCTGTTTGGCCTAGTTTTGCTCTGGCTCGGGGAATGAAAGAAAACACAAGCGTTGTAAGCTATGTTTTTTCAACTTTCAATATTTTCCCTTTCAAATCTTGTTTCTTGCCTCTTCACATTTTGAAGAAAAGTCATTTTATATCCAGAGTAATTTGCTCTTTATAGCCAAATGTATGATTATTAATCAAATGGAATGTCCATGGTTTGATTCGAACAGTACTGTTTGACATTGTCAAATTTAATCATTATTTTTTCTCGGTAGTACCAATGGCACCAAGATTTCATCGGAATACACAGTCTTCACATGTCAAAATAAACTATCATATGCATGCTACATTCATGTGTCGCCCGGAAACTTGTATGTTTCCGTCTACAGTATGACTTGTTTGGGCCCTTGCCGGGATTCAAACTGGCGACCAAATTATCAAAGTAAGTTCTAACATGCTTTTCAAATACATATGCTAAATACTCATGCTACATGGTAAGGGAGGGGACAGGATTCCTGTATTGATACCCTGTTAAGTCGCCTTCGCTTAACCCGTCATTTAAGTGTCAAATTACTGTTATTATGGAGCTAGAAGCCCTGGAGTAGCCACTCTTCGTGTGAGCGTGGGGCAGGGCGTGTACTTCTGGTGGTGGCCATTTTCTAATGCTCACACCGTGTGAGGAGCAAGATAGCATGTGTCTTAACCATGTGCGATAGTTACAATGACGTTTAACAAACTGAAAAACGTAGCGGTCAAAGGAAGAACCGCAGTTTGTTTTGGTTGTTCCTTCCTACTTATTTTATTTCCAAGAAAGGAAGTGTACGACTTTTTTTTTGTGGGGATGGCTGAAGGGGGAGAGGAAATGGCTCCTTCCTACTTTTTCCAAATAAGAAAAAAGAAAACAAAACAAGTTTTTTTTTAGGGGGAGGGAGTTGCTCTGCTCCTATTTTTTTTCCAAATTAAGGAAATAGATGACAAGGTTTTCGGGGGAGGGGGGAGGAAGGGAATTGCTCCCCTTCTATTTTTATCCCTAAATAATAATAATAATAGGTGTCGGCCAATAAGCTAAGCTTGTTATTAGGCCCAAGCGCCAGATGTTAAGTGGAAGGTTTTACCACCATCAGGAACAGTTGTTTTTTGCCGCATGAGGGAGGAAACCAGAGTACCCGGAGGAAACCCTCGTGCAACGGGCGGGAAACAACCGAAGAAAAACCCGTACATATACACTTCCCTTCCCAGGATCAAACCCGGGTCGGTACGAAGCCAGAGATGTACAGCTGGGACCAAGACGCCTATCGAATCTGACGCCCCAGTGCTCGGAGCTACCCGTGCACCTATTTACCAATAAGGACACATAACACATAACAAAAAAGTGGGATTTTTTTTGGGGGGGGAGGATAATTGTTTCTGTGATACTTTTTCTCCAAATAGGGACATAGATGACAAAATAGAGGATTTTTTTTTGGGGGGGGGGGGTTTGCTCTGCTTCTACATTTTTTCCCAAATAAATGCAACTGCAGTGAAACTGCTACAACGGGTGCTTGTTTATATTTTTACTGGCAAGCTATTTGTGGTCGCTGGTGTAAGAGTTCTTCCAGTGTGGGAATAGGAAAAATAATAAAATTATTTCTTTATTATTGTGGAGGGGAGGCGGTGGAGAAATTGGGGAATTAAGTGCATTAAGTAAGTGTGTGCTGTAACCCGTTAGAACCCGTAATTAAATAAGAATGGAGGTTACAGCCTATAACAAAAACGCCCTTCACATGTTTTTTCCCTCAGTTTTTACCATTGCATATCACTGTTTTTTTTCTTGCGGTTTCTTCATACGTTTTTCTGAACAAGGAAAGAAATGGAATTTTGCTTTGGGGAAGAGGGTTGGTGAGAGAATAGAAGAAAAGTCAAATAAGCTTTTGCTTTCAAATACACCAATATTGTCGTAAAAGCATATTCCCCCTCCATCGAATTTTATTGCATTTTCTTCTCCAAATTTCACATAACGTTCACTACAACCTGCCATCATACTTTTGTGTACCCTACGCGCATCTGCCTATCAACATTGTGGCTAGGTATGAAAAGTACGGATCGAATAAATTCTCCCGTCCTCTGCTTACCTTTCGCGCAGTAAATTTCACACTGCACGTTGCATACCAGCATCAAACTTGAGTTTGAACAATGCTAGTTATTTTGTAATGTTCTATTCCAGTGACCATTTGACCAGAATAAACATTATTATCTAGGATGGCATAAGGGCAATCAATTGTATAAAACACTAATTAAGTATAAAATAGGTAGGCTAAATAATAAGCAAACATCCAATTATACTGAGCCTTTAATCGACACTCCGGTGTACACAATATTGACCCCACAATATGGCCAATTAAATCAATGAGAGATTGTTATGATTTGATTGTATCGATTACAATAATCGGTAATGAGTCGAACAAATGGCATTACGAATTAAGTCGAGCGGTAAACCTAATCATTATCATATTCTCTAAATTAATTAAAGGAATCTCGGGTTAATTTAGTAGCGTACGGATCGGTACTAATTAAGCATAAACAATCATAGCTATTGCTAATGAATCAGAATACTTAGCTCTATAACAGAAGCTTGAGTGCGGCCATGCGCCTACGGCTTAGCTCGGCGGCGAAACTTCGTCGCCAACACAGCACGGCTATTGGCCTGGCGTACTTCTGGATTGTGGCCTTCGGAATTTGACTGGCGTGAACTAGTTAACAACTTTGAGCGGCTGATGATCGAATGATATCGTACATTCCGAGGATCGGTTTAAATACTGTGGCGTTATCAGCCATGATCGATCCATTGTAGTATTGATTTATTATTGAAATGCTAAATATAGTAAAATTCTGACAGCCTGTGCCCTTATCACCAAATGGGACCTCTATGCCTGTCAATCATTTCATTGTTGCTTTCGGGTTCATTAATTGTTCCCCGTATGCGGCGCTTTGAAGGTATATACTGCCATCCAGTGTGGGAGGGATTTATTGTTATTCCACGAAGTGATCGATCCCAAGCGACTATCTTATCGTAATTAAATCTACTTCTAGAAAGTCATTTAGGTTCTACGAAACTGTCGTAAATAATGTCAGCTGGTAATGCCACCCTTTAAACTCTAACAATAGGTGTAATTACACTTGTTCAGTCTCAAATAATCTTGCCGCCTCTCAGTCACCTTTGAAGAGGACTCCCAATTATAATTGCTATCTGGAGTCGTTTTGATCTATCCGAATAAATACTCGGCTCATGCATTTTAATAAATGTATGATATTATGCAAATATGCATCCAATTAATTAATTGTATTGTTTCTGTTATGAATATTAATTAAGCCATTAATTATATCCTCACATAATCCCTGTTCATCCTAAAATCATGGTACCTTTTTAGTGGTTCCTTATTTTAGCTTCCAAACCCAGCTCATTTATACAGAAACTGCTTTACATAATTAAGCAAGAATTTCGCATTTACCGACTGGCCCAAAGTTAATTGTCGTGTGACTAGGGAAAACGCACCTTTCTTTGAGGTAAAAAAACAACCTTCACAGAAATCAGGGTAATAATTATGTACAGCAAGATTAAATTGCCTCATTAATTGAGCAATACTATCCTGGGTGGAATTGGAATAAAATACTGTATGGATTAAGTGCATGCAAGACTCGAGAACGCATTCTCCATGTAACTGAACTCAAATTTTAATAAAATCAACTTTGTTGCTGTTGATCTGAAATAAATTATATTTCGCTTTTCTTGGGCTGGCCACATGGGTTTGTTTATTCCTCTCGCTTTAAACGAGGGAGGCGTGGCACTTCCCATATCGTGTTGTGTTCTACCTTCTATCTCGAGTTGGCCACTGGTCCGGCCAAGGTCGTTCAAGGCTGAGTAGGTTTCTCTACCCTTGGTAATTTCGTCGCCAACCATTTGGCCAAGTTTTTCGCTCTAGCTAGGGGAATGAAAGAAACACAAGCGTTACTGGCTATGTTTTTCAACTTTCAATTTCTTCCCTTTGAAATCTTGTTTCTTGCCTCTTCACATTTGGAAGAAAATTCACTTTATAGCCAAACGTGACTTCAATTTGCTCTTTATTGGTAATTTAAGATATAAAATCTATGGAATGACCATAGTTCGATTCGAACAGTATTATTTGACATTGTCAAATTTAATCATTATTTCCTGCAGTACCAATGGCAACAAGATTTCATCGGAATACACAGTCTCAAAATAAAATATCATATGCATGTTACATACATGAGTCATTCAAACTGGCGACCAAGTTATCAAAATCAGTTCTGACATGCATTTTACTTATTCAGTAAAATTTTCATGCTACATAGTAACAAAATAAGCATTAGGACAAGGGAGGGGACAGGACACCTGTTTTGTTACCCCGTTAAGTCGTATTCGCTTAACCCCTTTATTTTAGTGTCATTTACTGTTATTCCCAATGAAAATTTTCATGATTGTGTGCCTATTGCGTACTTAATATTTAAAATATTTTTGTATACTTCACGTTTTGGTAGTATCTTTGTTAGTGTCTGCATTTGATTCTAGGTTTCATTTTCATAGCAGCATAACAAGTACTGCAATTCATTATATATGCGGCTCATTTTTGATGTGGTGTGTAAAATATATTTTACATTTTATTTGTATTTGTTTCACCCTTTGACTACTACGAGACAGTTCAAAATATCCGGCGCGGAAAGTTGTCAATCGTAGGAATTCTAAGAAACAAAACGTACAGTTCAAACTGACCAATACAGAAAGCCATCTATCATAGCATTTTAGGAACCTTGTTAATGTATATGTGTGTTAACCCATTTTAACTATCATGTTCATGTCGAACCTAACAGTTGAGGTTCCGCCAACAAACGTGACTTAGAAATTATTGTGTTTCCTCACAATAAATATGTTATACTAGAGGATGTGATGTCACAATCCTTGAGCCTAACGTTTTGGTAGGCTCTAATGACTCGTAACCGTCACTAAAGTGAATGTTTGTATAGTGACATGTAAGTGAGGCTGTTTGCCTTACCAAAGCTTTTGAATTTCAAAGAATTTCAAAGAACTATTCACAACCTGTGCTCTAACATCAACTCTCCTGAACGTAAACAGACAAAGCATAGGTGTACTCAGAATGCTGAAATTCTAGTAATTTCAGAAACACAGAATTGTGCTCGACAATTAGTTTTAATCGGATGATTTCTATGCAGCGTTTTTGGTTGTTTTTTTTAGAAATTAATTGCTGCCAATTATAAGTCTGGTCTGGAGTGTTTACAATAAACCTGCTTTCATAAACATTACTGCAGTAATCTGGGTTTCTACTGCATTTTTTATTTTGAACATGTAGAGTTGTGGGGTCGTTCTGCACCCTTAATTTGAATGTCGTTCAGTAGTGAAATTTATCACTTAAAATCGAAATAACCTGATGAGTATGACATGCCACTCACCTTCCTTGTGAGCCTGACCTGCCACTCACAAAACCTTCAAGAAGTGTGACCCGCCACTCTTGATATCTGTATGAGTGTGACCTGCCATTCATAACTTACCTGTGAGCATGACCTGCCAGTCACAAAACCTTCAAGAAGTGTGACCTGCCACTCTTGATCTGTATGAATGTGACCTGCCATTCATAACTTACCTGTGAGCATGACCTGCCACTCACAAAACCCTCAAGAAGTGTGTAATCTGTTCCATGGGAACTTAAGTGTGAGGTACTTTAACTTTGTGTTGCCACTGACTTGAACTACGTTTGACGTTCCGAGTCCTCAAGCGTACCTCACTCTGTATCTATTTACGGCTGCAACATGCAACCTTTCAAAATAGATAAGTGTGACATCCGTGAACAACAATTTTATGGCGTTAATGTCTACATTTATTTGAATTCACATAGTGAATCATTTTATATGATTTTAATGTTAAGTGTGCTTACTATTAGTAACAGCAATTATTTTTTTTTTCATTTTTGAACTCCTTTGTTTTGGTTCAAGTTAGTGTGCCTTACTATTAGTAACAGCAATTATTTTTTTTCATTTTTGAACTACTTTGTTTTGGTTCAAGTAAGTGTGCCTTACTATTAGTAACAGCAATTATTTTTTTTTCATTTTTGAACTACTTTGTTTTGGTTTAAGTTATTGTGCTTTACTATTAGTAACAGCAAATAATCTTATTATTATTTTCTTTAATAGCAAGTAATGTGCACTGCTCCCTTAATTCATGACAATTTAACGTTTTAATTTGTCTTATTAATGTCAAAACTTTTTCCTTTTTTTTCATCAATAGCAATTAATTTGCACTGCCCCATTAATTTATGACAGTTTAAAGTTTTTAATATTTGTCTTATTAATGGTAATTAATTTTATATGTATCGTGGCAAGGAGGGGTGGGTGTATGAATTACACTTGTTTTCACCACAAGGCTAGGAATCACTTATCTGTTAATTCATAGTCCTAGATCATGTTGGGACGATCCCTGTTCTGTGATTTAGCCTCTTTTTCTCCATTCATTTGCCATCCTGACACTTTACCAAATTCACAGTATGTTGCACATTTTCTGAAAATACATGAAATTTGGACTACATGAGTTATGCAATATTCACATATCTTTCTTAGTTACATAATACATATCACAATTATTCACACAGTACTTTGTATTTGTTAGTGACATTATACATAAAATAAATAATTTATTTCACAAAATAATGTTTCTGAATTTCCTTTTTTATTTCAAAAGAATAATTCTGTATTTTCCCACTATGGAGTGAGTTTGCTGTTTTTAGCTTCTAGGTGGGTAGCAAGCTGCTGTTGTGGTCAAGATGGTCTGCTAGTTGGTCCGTATTTATCCATCTTGACCAACTTTGACCATCCCTTTCACTGCTGACGAGTGCAATTGAGCACGTTCACTTTCTTAGCTGAGGGAAGAGGGTGGGTAATAAACGAAAGTGGTCGGTGGGTTGAAGGGTTGTGGGTACGGCTCTAGGCCCTGTCGGCTTCATCTGACCTCAAAATGTAGCCTGGTCTAGGCCATGTAGCTGATGGTCACTACAAGAGCAGAGGGGGTGAGTTAGGTCCCTAGAAAAAAGAGACAGCCCCCTTTTCCGTGTCGTCAAGCCTGAACTTTGCACCCACTGGTTTTGCCAATGTCCATTTCTGGGTATATTTTGGAGTTGAGAAAATTTGGAGATTTTACCCACACACGAAGTTGTGTACTTCAACCTGACCGTTTGTTCTTTTCGTTTGCTGTCAATCGCTCTTTCATCGCTCTCAATGAATCTTCCCCAGAAGAAACGTAAAGTTACTCCTAGGGAAAAGAGGAGTGCGGCTGAGAACATGCTGCAGTACATAAAAGACTTTCTGAGGAACCTGTCGCTCAATATTCTGCTGTTGTCGGTACACATCGACCATTTCTTATATTGTGAGCGAACTCCAGCCGTCTTTCCTGAATGCCCGCATCGGACCGCAGAAGCGATACCCTTCGTGCCGATGTTGCCGGGTGAGGACCCAATGAACTACGTCCTCCGATTATTTTATATGGAGTTGATTATTGAAAATCCCGGGCAGAACATATCCCGGGCAGACGGCGCACCACCCGAGGAATCTGTGAGGGCTCAGCAATTAAGGCTGAGCTCGCATTATTTAGGGTGTAGCCCTATTAATGCAAGGGAATGTCTATATTGTAGATATGTAGCATTCCTCCGTTTCCGGAAGGGACTGAGCATTTCTCTGCCTACTTTTGGAGAGCGATAAATACAGGGAATGTATTCTTCCTACAACAAAATGTTCATCGGGCTCTGGCGTGGTATCAGGAAATTTGCAGCCAGCAGGATGCTGCACTGCCAAACGACGACTTGCTGGAAGATTTGGCAGAATTATTTCCGGACTGTATACTAGAAGAGCCACCGCCACTACCAGATTTGCTCCGCATCGGACCTGTGCAAGATCCGGATGCCCTGACTACAATAAATGCTGGTGCATCGGGGAGCAGAACTCAACAGTGCCAGCGTCCCGGTCCCTGTAGGAACGACTGACCTGTCTGTCACGATGGACAATATGGTAAAAAACTTCTTATTTATTATTTTTTTTTTTTTATAATATCATACGATATTCACAATTAAATTTCATATTAAATTTCATTCATATAATGGTTATGAAATATTACTTTTTAATTTGCTGGAAGTGGAAATGATAATACCAAATTCGTTTATGCAAAACATTTCCTTTTGAACAACTTCCAAGAACTCATTTAAATTTTATCACAATATTATGCGATTCGAGCTTAATTATTGACTGTAACGAGTCTTAAAAAATCTAATGCTATGTATGCATTTGAAAATACATTGTTGCTTTTTGAGCAAAGAAATATGTCGTTTTTGACAAGTACTTTTTTTCAAAAGTGTTTTAACTTTAAATCAATGGTTCTCAAAAGTAAAATCAAGTTACTTTGGAGTAAGGTGTTTATTTCCGATTTTACTGGTATAAGCTCTATGAATTCTAGGCCTTTTGGTAAGTTTCATTTACATGAAATGATACAAAATCTATGTCAATGTATTTATGTGTTGTTTTAATAACAACGTGATGATAACTATTTAAAACACTGGAACAGGAATTTATACGAATGGGGTTTAAAATAAATGAGACTGCATTTTTGTATGTGTTATAATTAACATTTTTACAGATGTGAAAATGCAATATTGATTATTACTATTATAAATTTTAATTTTATAATTCTTATCCTTGTGGATGTAAAATTAAACAGCATAGCATAGCTATGTACAATTCGTCCAACTTCCGTTTCATAACTTTTTGGTATTTTATGCCTTTAAAATAATGAAAGTAGCATCTGCCTAGGACCTTCATTTGTTTTCTTCTTAAATTTAAGGAATGACTGTCCTTACATGCTTTCATTTTTTTTTTCATTCGTGAAAGGGAATCTGTGCCATGGAGTGATATTTTATTTATTTGTGTAATAAATTTAATTTTGGCTAGGTGGTCCGAACTACGTTACTACAGCAATTAGATTATACCCATGTGATTTTACTTCAAACTTAGCCAAAAACAAGGTTTTAAAATTTTCCCAACTAGAAAAAGGTTCATTTGCAAAAAACCAGTCAACAGAATCCCCTGTTAACCATGATGGAACAGTTTGGTGGATAAATAATTTCTCATCAACCTTTCTAACAGATGTATGACAAGATTTAAGTTAGGGGTTTGAATAACATCTCTGTAATGTGTGGTGCAGTGGCAACCCGGACCACTGCACTGTGACTGAGGTTGGCGCTAATGACCAAGTTGTCGACGCGCCATTAAGCCTCAACCCCCCCCCCCTTTCTAACCTTTAAAATTCTTTCCAATTTCATGATGAAAGCTGAGGGGAAAATTTTGTCATTCAACTTATTAAATTCTCCAATTTTTAAAGCTTCCATTTTAGGCAAAGGTATTGACATTTCAACAGCTCTTTGGTAATTATTCTGTGATGAACAGCTAACAACATTAGAACTACCACCAACTAGATTACTGCTAGGTGTCATAACATAACAGGTGAACTGAAATCATTAGTTGTTGAAGTTAATGATGGCTTAGGACCAATACCAGCTGTACACGCCGGATTTGCTCCTCCCCATAAAAAATTAACTACTGAATCCAGTTTAGCACTCAAAACCAAAACCAACCTATCAGTAGAATTATTAGCTGACAAAGCCTGGTTAAAATAATTTGGCACATGAGTAGGCATCTGAGTTGACACCAGGCTTGGTCCAGGCAAGGGTACAGCATAATTTGGCACTGAAGACACAGTCCCTGAAGGCCTGCCAAGCATTTGGAACACGGAGTCATTTGGTAAAATAGAACGTGTCTGAGCTTGTCCAGAGGGGTCAGTCCATGTTAGGGTTACTGGAATTAGCTGCTGCTGCTGCAAATTAGCAGTAGTTGTTACTGTAGCTACACAAGCAGGAGGAAATGGAGGTGGAAAAGGCAAATTCACATTTGTAGACACGCCTGGCACAAATGGAACACCTCCTGTAACACTAGTATTACTTGCAACAGGTAAAAATAATTGACCAACATTTGGCAAAGTCAATGTACGGCTTGACACACTAGAATTTAGGCTTGCTGCTGATGTAGTAATTAGACCCAAATTAGGTGTCACTTGTACATTAGGGCTAACTGGAGGAAATTGAGCTGCTAATCTTGATGGGGTAACCCCTAATGGCGATTGCACAACTTGTGGAATAATAGGGGTAGTCATTTTAGCTGCATGTTCCCTTCTAGTCGTTTTCCCTATTTTATTAGGGTTCCAACTTAAATCCCAAGATTCAGGGTCTAAGTCTGGCTTAGATCTAGTTGACCTTGGCATAAAATCACACAATCTTGAAAGCTTTAGGCCTATAGGCTATGAAAAGTTACTTCAAGGCTGAAATTCAGTAGCCTACACAAATCAAAAGTAATCAAGGACCGCGGTAGCGGTCCTTACGTAAGCCTCAGCATGAACTTCCATGTTAAACGTCAAACTTTGAACTCCTATAGTCTCGCCCAGAATTGACATAGACCAACGAAATTCGGTATTTGGGGTCGTGTCGTAACTCTTTCACTGCCTTACAAATTTTAATGACAACAATCAAACCATTCGGCGTCCACAGCATGGCCATTTCTTGTTGTTGTTGTTGTTGTTCTTGTTGTTGTTGTTGTTGGGACTCTTTGCATTCACCTGGAGACCGAACACTGAACCGATTTTCAAGTTCTATAGCTTAAAACGTACGTCTGGACAAGGCCTAGGGCATTTCGCAGGCTATTTTAACGTAACTACAATATTCTTGACGTGGAAAGCCAAATGGGCTACAACTTTTGCTCTCACCTAGAGATCGAACCAATGAACCCATTTTCAATTTGTATAGCTTAAAATGTAGGTATTAACACCGACCAGGGCCTTTTGAACCCGATTTTGGTGTGACTGCGGTATACTCGTCGGCAGAGCAATTATTATTGCAGAGCACTGGGCAGAAAT
>JAHWFP010186883.1:14824-30304 GCA_023313725.1 Lithobius niger | reverse complement strand
TGTATTTGCTGTTTCGGCCAGCAATACATAGGTTCTTGGTTTTTAAACTTTTAAAATTTTTTATTTTTAAGATGTGTCTGCCATAACATGATTTTGTGTTCTTTTATTTGTGTACGAAGCCTTTGAGCGGATATCCACACTTGATAACGGGGTGCAAATTATCCCCGAAATGTCGTGTTTTATTGTTTTACATGTGCACTTTTATAGGCTATATTTTTATCAAAAAGCCTACCTTGTGTGGTGTTACATATGCACTTATTGAAACCGAACTAGGGATTAACCCTAGCATTGCCATCAGCATGAGTTATTACTAAGGGTCTCGATTCGGAATCAGTAAAAAAAAAAAAAATACACGTGCCTTTGCCGATGTTTCTTTATTTAGTAAAACGAGCCAGGAGCATGCCTACACAAACATAAAAACACAAGCTTACTGCATCGACATCAATTCCATCCACGTTAGGCCTACTGGGATGCCTTCCTCGCCGGAACCTGAAGTCAGTTCACTATGTTGTACGAAAATTGTACGCCCACAAATCCGTGTATTCCATGCGCGTACACGGACATGCTTATCGTGTGCGCAGCGTATCTTCAGTCCTAGAAGTATTTTATGAGCGGCTACGTCTTCCTGGAGGGAGCGGCATTAATCGACGACCGCCATTGTTTTTGTAACCATTTTGGATATCAACAAGGCACTCTGCTACCAAAAACGTACAATCGATTATCTGTCTTCGTTCTGCAGCGAACTCAAGATAGGCCGCGCGCACTATACATAAAGTGCCCTCGGCTCGCTGTGCAGGCAGTTCAGTCGCCTTGACTCTCGCTAGTGTTTGGTAGTCACGCACTTGGCCTATAACTGCTAATGTAAGTTGATTGCAGCGTGATCAGTGTCTGAAAATGTACCTTGCTAAGGTCAGTGCGAGGTGAACAGACCTATTTGATATCATCTGTTCGTATCACGATCAGTGGCAGAAACATACCCTGCTAAAAGCCCTTACCAGAACTGCAGACCTAATTACTTGACGTCAGTTATTCATAGCGGAATCAGTGACAGAAAACATACTTTGCTAAAGTCACTACCAGGTCCACAGACCTAATTACTTGATCTTAACGTGATCGTTCACTAAAAAGGTACCGCGTTTAAAGCACAGCCAGAATTTCAGAATATCGTATGCATTCAGCATTGTGGAAACAATTTTAGTGCAATTCGCTGCATTGTTGCGAAATTCTGCATGTATATTTTATCGTATCAAAAACCAAAACTGGTAAAAGGGGCCGCCAAGTACCGAATGGTTCGGCCCTTCAAAGGAGTGATATCAACACACCAAAACATTCGCCAAGTTAATCGCACCGCTCAATAATTCGAAAGTTAAATGAAAACTAGAACATTGCTACTTTCGGTAGCAATGTTCAAGTTTTCCTTTAACGTCCAAAGTATTATTCGGTGCGATTAAGTTGGCGAATGTTTTGGTGTATTGATATCACTCCTTTGAAGGGGCGAACCATTCGGAGCTTGGCCAGTTTTGGTTTTAGTTTTTGATATCACTCCTTTTTTTAAAATTGTGTATTTACTCAACTCCACTACCGTGCAGATTTGTAATAAAGTGCCACGTCACCAAGAAATTGGTTTGCAACACTTTGCTACTACCTTTTGCCTATAGTCCGAACCATTCTCCACTTAGTCACCTCTTTTATAGGTTTTTGGTTTGGTTTTAATTTTGTTGTAAATTGTTCTATTTAGTTAGTTTTGGTGTGTTGATATCACTCCTTTGAAGGGCCGAACCACTCTCAACTTGGTGGTCTCTTTATACCAATTTTTGGCTTTGTTTATTTTGCTTTGTTTTTACAGTTGGTTTCTTTTCGTGAATTGGACGTGAATACAATTTCTTTGGCAACGTTGTTTAGATTTATCGTGATACACTAGCGTGTCTCTAGGCACGCACATCAATATACACGTTGTCGTTGTCCGAACTTTGGCCGTCCAATGAGAGACGATGCCGACAATACTAACAATGGATATAACAATATTTCGTACTTACGCGCCCTCCCACGCCATCCTCGTTACGCCCCAGGCTTCAAACCATAAAAGGTACGCAGTTCGTATTGTACCCATTCATCCAATTTCATAGCTGGAAGCTATCCCGTTATCTCGGTATCGATGAATAATCACCCTGGGATTTAACATGGGGATGAGCGGACTAGCTAGGTAGTAACTAGTAACAAATTTTCAACGTTATTGAGGGTCAGTTTTTGCATTGAAAGCAACATGTAATAGCTGGCATTCAAACACGAGTTAATTTTTGTCAGGTGGGTCATTGCTCACGATTTCAACACAATTTAAGCTTTTGTACCGCATTATTATTTTTCCCTAAGTACGTGAAATGTGTCCAACTATGCTTCAAGATAAGACACTAACGCTATGGCGTCGTTCTACAATGGTTTACAACCTCGACAATTGAATTGATGTAATGTTTGTTGTGATGTTTGTTGCCTAACTTGGCGTAACACACTAGCATGTGTCTACATAGAGTTATGAACTAAAAAAAAAATTATTTATGCTCGATAACAGAGAACTCCTCCGAACTATCACAGTTAACTTGTGTTCCTTACGCGCCCGTAGGCCTTTATGTAAATCGATGTATCCTTTACTAATGTTTTCCTCCGATTAGTCTAGAAAGTTCAAAACTGAGTCTGTTCAGTTACCAAAACATTAAGTAGTACCAGTCTTTTAACGCTGCGTGAATTATATGGTTAACATTATTATTTTTTTTAACATTATTGTTTGCAGATACTGTCTCTTATACTCGCAGCATGGCCTGGTACTGTTATCAATTCCAGAAGAGAGCTGAACACAAGGCAAGAAGAGCCAGCCGGCCGACATTTATTAATTGTCACATTTACCGCTAGTGACAATAAACACAATTAGCGAATGTTGTATCTTGGCTCGCATCAGACACCAAAAACATCCATCACGTCGTCAAGGATACGAGAGTTTGGACTGTTGACACGCATTTGTCACTGACTGCGACCCAGCAAAGATTTGGGCGCAGCAATAAGACGAGAAAAAAAAGGCACAGAAAAATGTGAACACCGTCTCTCAATGACGATTTATTGAGTGCCATTCTTTGTTTCTTTCTTTCTGTGCACTTAGAAGAAAGTTCGTGATGTTGGACCTGATTTCTAATAATGAAAGTGGTACAAGTTTTTTTCCCTTTCCTTTATTACTGGGTGTCTTCTCCAGTTCTCAGGCTGAAAATGACCGGATGAAATTCTGTTTAGACGAATTTCAGATCATTGATAAAAAAAATATATTAAGGACTACACATTGCACTATGTCAAAAACATGGCACCTTATAACTTCATTAGATGAAAAACGACGATATTCACACTCATATTTCAAAAATTCAGATGTATTAGCTTCAATATCGCACACAGATACTTGAAAACTTCTATATCTTGCTAATTTTCGACACTATAAATTAAACATCTGGCACATCAATGCATAGTCCTTTCTCTAATTACATTCTTGTTGTTTTTCGACTTCAAAACGGCGCTCTTAGAAAGTCCAACAAGATAGTAATTAGAGAAATGACTATACTTTGAGTGCCTGAAGATATAGACGTTTGCAAGTATCTGTGTGTGATAAGCTAATATACTTGAATTTTTGAAATATGAGTGTGAATAGCGATCGTCGTTTTGCAACTAATGATACTGACTTTCAAAGTAAACCTTAAGATATTTTCTATACTTATAGCTTCATTTTCAAAGATAAAATTTTTAATAAAGTATAAAAAAATAAACACAGCGCTGCAGGAATTATTCGCTTAGGTTAAGGGAAGCATTCTTGCAGCTCCCAAGAAGCTTACAGATGATTGCTGTCAAACCACCGAAGAATTTCTCAGTGCTGTGTTCTGTTTTTTTTTGTTTTTTTTCAATGTTTACTATTTGAAAATGAAGACAAATGTTTTCTATTCTTTGAAGTATAAGTTTCCTTGTTTTTACAACATGCAGTGCGTGGTGCTTGTAGTGTCCACGGCCTATCTTAAGTTCTCCGCAGAACGAACACAGATAATCGATTGTACGTTTTCCGCAGCAGAGTGCCTTGTTGGTATCCAAGATGGTTGCAAAAACAATGGCGGCCATCGATTAAAGCCACCCCATCCAGGAAGACATAGCCGCTCACAAAATACTTGCAGAACTCAAGATACACCGCGCACACAATAATGTGTTTTTATACATCTGTAACTTATTAACTTCAGACCGCGCCTTCAAGTTTTAGAAGTAGTTAAGCAACATGCATTTCAGTTTAGACGCCATTCAGGTATTATTCGCGTAATTGCCTGTCAAAAGCCTGAAATGTGCAAAAAAACTCAAGAAACGATGTTTCGAAGAAACCATTCTGAACCTGGCCTTAAGTTCGTGTGGCTTTTAAAATTTGGATAGACCAAGTCTTTTTTGCTTGGTTTGCCGAGTAGAAGGACGGGTTTTTGCTCCGCCTGGTATGTTTGCCTTTTTTTGAATGGAAACATTACAAAGTTTTTATGTTTTAAATTTTAAATTGCTGTGTAAAGAGCAGTTGACATTTGCCGCCATATTGGCACCAGTATGGGTTTTGGAGGGCATAACTACAAGGTGCACTACATAAAAATGGAGGGAAACACAACATAAGAGAGGATTTCTTAGGCTTAAAATAACGTTGTTTTCTCCAACAACAAAAATCGCGCGTTTTAGGTCTAAGAAATCACTCTTCACAGCATCGGCTTCAGTATGACGCCCTTCTGTTTCTCTCTGCAGTGCCCCTTGCAGCTAATCCATTAAGGCTTCAGCGTAGAGTTATATACAATTAATACTACGTCGTGTCACTGCTCTATTAGTTGTAAAGATGACTCAGCTGTATATTGAGATGAAATTTCGTTTTTTTTTTGTAAAAAAAAAGCTGATGACGAAGAATGGTTGCTTTGAAAAGTCGTTTCTTGAGTTCTGTGTGCATTTCACGCTTTACTAAAATATACCGTCTAAGAGTTGCTCTATATGTAGTAATCCATCCCAAAAAATAGGAAAAATTAAAAACTGGTGCCTATTTGGCCAGTGTCTATTTTGTCCGAGAGCTTATTTGTCCAGTGCCTAAATTGGTGTGCCTTGTCCGGTACCTATATGTGCCCTACACCGGATATAGAAGTGCTAACCGCTAGAACCAAACCGACCCTCTCTCTACCTCTATAGGCCGTGATTGTGTTGACGTGTTTAACAGCCGGAAAGGCATGCTTTTATCTCGTTTCCAATTTGGCGCAGAACCGTAAGAGCGAAGTTTGAGCGACCATCGACTCGTCTTCTTTGGCATTCAACCCTTTGCACCCAACGTAAACTCATTACCACTCATTAGCGATTCAGTTAGAGAAAGCAAACTTGGAACCCGTGGCTTTAAAACCACAGGGGGCTTGAGTTCCATGACCATCTGCGTACGTCAGAACATTTCAAACGATCACGACGCTATCAGCAGCAAACCACTTTGTTAAATAGTTTATAAGGCAGGGAATGAGTTGTGTGCGCAACATTTTTACAGGAATTAAGGACACAGGGTTACCTAATGGATATTTTAACCCTCCAGAATGTTTTTTGTAAAAAAAGAAAAATGGAATGGACATCGATCATTGTCAAACAAGTTTACGAGTGAGTGAATAAGTAAATTTGTTTTGCCTGCAAACAACACTGCAACAATGAGATGTGTTGCCCACATCCGACTGAAACATTACCCGAGCGTGAAAGGTTGACAAACATACAGAAAAAAATATTGTAAGCAACCTTGCCAGAAATGACAACGCCAGTTTAACTTGCTTTGCATGCAGCGAAGAAGCAATTTTCGACCAAACTTAAACGAGTAAAACTTGGGAACACATGGAATAAAAATTTTATAAAGTTACAAGTTTTACAAAATTACGCATTGCCTCTATAGATTTTTGGGGACATTTTCTGTGATGGTTTTGCTGCTGGTTGGAAAATTTCCTGTTCCTATTCAGAAAATCAAAGGTTTACTTTTGAATACTCTTTCACAGTGATAACTGCATACAAATCGAAACGTTATGTTTAACCACAAAACAAGTTGTTTTAATTTAGCTTTTTTCAAAACCCGATTAAATCTTAAACACTGAACCTCTGACTGTAGCCAACCAAAAATACCCTCTCCCCAAGTGCCAGAGATTGGATCGCAATCGTTCTAACGGGTATGACGAATGTATTCAGGAAGGTCTAATTCACTGTTTGGGTTCTGTTAATCAGTTTTGAAGGCTTTAAAACGTTGGATGGCGTGACGACTGTTATTTCAAATCACGCTTCAAATTCTTTTACTGATCTTCTTGCCATTTTTAACAGTTTTTCCATAAGCCAAACAGCAGGTGAGCTTGTGTGAGTGTCTAGTCCTTACATATTACGTACCACGTTTTATGTTTGTTTAATGATCGTAAGAAAATAAATTCAATCTATTTGTTCTACACTCGGAAGTAAGAATGTTTATTTACCATATGTTTGCTGTGGCTGTGGCTGTTTGCTGTGACTGAGGTTGGCGCTAATGACCAAGCTGTCGACGCGCCATTAAGCCTCATCTCCCCCCCCCCCCCATATGGTTGCTATGTTTTAGACAAAACAAATTGAACATTTGGCCATCATTATTGTAACAGTAGGTCTGCAGAAGGTTACAGATATACGATAAGCTCATGACTGAGTGAAGTAAATTTTTTTTGCCTGCAAACATCAGTGCAACAATGAGATGTGTTGCCCACACCCGATTGGAGCACTACCCGAGCGTGAAAGGTTGACAAACATACAGAAAAAAATATATCAGGTTGACACAACTCTAATGTGTGGTGCAGTAGTAACTCGGGGACTGCACTGCGACCGAGGTTGGCGCTAATGCTAGCTGTCGACGCATCATTGAACCTCATACCCCCCCGCAAAATAAAAAAAATAAATAAAAAAAACAGAAGCGTACGTTTTCCAATCTCTAGTCCCGACAATATTCTTACATCGGAAAACCAAGTGTATGCGTTGTCCGACTTAAATCCAAATAATATTCCTTGCATATATCGTTCGACTCGTCCCAAAAGTTCTCATTAATAAATAAAGCCCCTCTTCAAAAAAACAGACCTTCCTCCCAAGAGTTCATTTCCCCGCAAAAATTGCTTTGATTTAGTCGTTCAACTAAATTAAGCATCATTTAAGATCTCTACAACAATGATCCTTAATTCTTTTTGTCTAATTTATGCTGTTGCTCAGTTTTCAGAAACACCCAAAGATGCTGATAAAAAAACATGGTCAATACAAACAAGGGGGGGGGGCAGGACATTCACAAAAGATAAACTTAGCAAATTATGTACAATTTTACGTACAGTAATCTACTATATTATTAATATCGTAAGCTCTCAAGGATCAGCAGTAGCAGCAGCCAAACAATTAAAGTTTATCGTTACAATTAAAAGTAACGTGTTTTTCATTCTTTGTGCACGTGGGATGTATTTATTTAATTTTATTTTACACTTAACCGAGCTGTAGCCTGCATGCTATGCACCCCCTCTATTGTAAAGCTCCGACTAGACCACACCATCTCCGACTATACCACAAAGTGCCGAGTAGCGACACAGAAACCCAGGACTGCCCGGAGATTGCGCACTGAACCACCCACCATACCAAGAACACCTGAGAGCGTAGCACCGCGGAAGGACACCCATCTGAGGTGAGCCCATCGCCTGCAGTCCAAAAGGAAATGCGCCACCGTCTTGTCCGCATCACCGCACTCGCAGGCCGGTGAGGTCTTCCACCCAAGGCGAAACATGTGAGCATTGAGGAGGGCATGCCCGGTCCTCTAACGCGACAGAAGGCCTGCCTCCCGCCGGGCGAGGTGTCCTAGTAGGGAAGGTGGGGCCACCACCGCCGGGTGAAGCGCGTGCAGGTACCTCCCCTTTACAGAGCTGTCCCATTGGCCCTGCCACTCTTCTTGTGAGATCGCACGCAGGACTGCGTACAAGTCCCCGGCTCCTGTAGCGACAGGAAGCAGCATCAATATAATCCGCCCAAGACAATGCATCCGCAGCCTCATTCCCATGATTACCCCTGTGGCCTGAGACCCACTCGAAACGAACCACACAGCCCATACCCTCGGCACACTGTAGCTTGGTGCCAATCTCCAGAGTGATAGGGTCAGACAACTGCAGGGACCTGAACGACTTGTGCACGAACGAGAGTACTGCTAGCGAATCAGAGAAGATGCAAAGCCTGGGCACCCGCAGGTTAAGGCCAATGTCCATCGCAACAGACAAATCGGCCAACTCCGCAATAAAGCTTGATGGTACCGCACACAGGCGGCGAGAGAATCCAAGCTTGAAGTCTTGCACGAAGACCCCAATGCCATCAGACCAGGTCTCCTGACGGAAGGAAGCATCACAGAAGATGGAGACCTCCTCACCTTGACTCACTGCGTTAGGCCTCAAACAGACTGTACTCTCACCTGGACCACCCCAGTCCCACGAACAGACGGGACGCAGCACCATCGAAAGCCTAAACTGCCGCAAAGGACTACTACCCAGCAGAGTAGCACCAAGGCCCAACATAACTAAGCGCTGCCTTGCTAGGGGACCAAGTAGCCCTTACCATAGTCGCACAGCACCCTGGCCACTGGGTCGGTGCCACTGCGCGAAGACATACAGCGGTCAAGAGTTCACGCACCCTCAACTCAAGTGGCTGCTCCTCAGCTTCAACAAGCAATGCTAGCACTGGGGTGGAGAGCAGACAACCCGTGCAGGTGTGCAGGCAGTCATTGACAACCACCTGCAGGGCGCGAAGTGCCCCCTTGCTAATTGCTAAGAAGGGCCTGCCCACGTGCAACCACGGTTTCAAGGGCAGTCAGGAGGGAACCAAGGTCACACCTAACAACCCAGACGACTAAATCATCTGCGTAGGCCACAACATTGGAGGACTCAGCCAGCTCCACCAACACCTTGTTGATGGCGATGGCAAAAAGCAGAGGACTGAGGCAGCTGCCTTGGGGCTGGCCCCTGTCAGTGCGTCTAAAACTAGACCAGAAGCCGCCCACCTGAGTAGCAAAACTACGTGTACGGAGTAAGCCGAGGACGGCCCGCACAAGACCAGCTGGGCACACACCCAAAAGGGCCTCCTCAACCCAGTCCAAGTCGACAGTGTCATACGCAGCTCTTATGTCAAGAAAGACAGCTGCGACAACCAACCCTCCAGCCAGGCTTCCTGGGCACTCGATTTAAGGAGGAAGACAGCATCCTGAGCTCCCCTGTGCTTGCGAAAACAAAAATGACGAAGATAAAACCAGTCACTGCTTTCTAGGTAGGACTCCAGACGCCTCATGAGCATGCGCTCCAGAGTCTTTCGAACACACGAGAGGAGTGCGATAAGGAGGTAACTCACCACTGAGCTCCTCGGCTTCTCCCTGCCTACTACTGGAGTCAGAACAGAAAAAAGCCACGCATCCAGAGCTTGGGCACCATCAAGCACCGCTTGGAAATGGGCGAGGAGATCCCTACGTGCCTCTTCTCCAAGGCTGACTAGAATGATGGCCATAGGAGACTCCATCAATACCAGGAGCCCCGTCTGGCCTACTCGCGGCAATAGCAGCATCCAGTTCAACCCTCTTGAAAGGACTGACCACCTGAAACACAGTCTGCCAAGTCCTTCGAGCTGGCCTTGGTTCCAGAGGAGAGTAATACACTGCTGAGAAGTTCCAGTGGAACGCCTCCACCATACTAACTCCCCGGAGGACTCTACATCCACTATCAAAAACCCACGATACACAAGGGACCCTGTCGCCAGGACGAATCATTTTCCAGACCTGGGCTGGACGGCTGTCTCGGGAAAGCTTATCACACAACCTCCGACCATAAAGGAGCCTTTCACGGCAGATTATGAACCTCGAATCCTCTGAGATGAAACTAAAACAAAACCACTGGTAATCTGACGGCCACCTGCGGTACCTACGCCAAGCACTCCATCTGTCTCGGACAGCCACCATGCAGGTGTGAGACCACCACATAGGTTTCGTCTTTTCAGGGCCACTCCGGTGGCACACACCACGTGTACGAGACCCACAAGTGGGGCCCCACTTGGCAACCCAAGGAGCAAATTTCCACTGAGGCACCATTCGGGAAACCGGACACCTGTTACTCTGTTCCCACCGACCAAGCACTCCAGTCTCCACCCCTCGACAGCATGACAGGGAAGTGGTCACTACCACGCAAGTCATCAGAGACACCAAAAGTCAATTCCCCGGCAACACTATCCGAGCACAGAAACAGATCGAGCACCGATTCCTGCACCGCACCTCTATACCGTCTTACCAAAGTTGGAGACCCATCTTGCAGCACAACTAAACCCAGCTCTTTCAAGGTAAGTTTCACACCGCAAGTTACCCTAGCTCCAATGGTAAGAATTGAAGTCCCCTCTTACAATGAGGGGACGACGAACTGACTTCACCTACGCGCACCAATCATCCCTGCTGACCCTCCCAGTGACATGCACAGTGACACAAGTAACCCAATCCTTACCCCACCAAACTTTGACAGCACAGGAATTCATACTCGGGCAATCCTGGTTCGCAACAGCGACATTCGGCACTGTGTCGTTTACAAACATATAAATATGCGAATCACCACTCCCTGAATACAGAATATACCCCGCCACTGACAAAACATAGGATGGGGGAAGACGAGCTTCCGATACACCAAAAACACAACACCTTGCACACATTTCCTCTACTTCATGTAACTTATTTAAGATGCCTCTGGCATTCCACGCACAAAAGATAAAGACTTAATCAGCCACTCGACTGAGTGGAAAAGCACAACTACCACTGAGCACAGGTCACTCCACCGATGACACAACCTCTTGCACAGGCCCGAACAGACCTTCCACTCCCTCTAACCCACCGCTGGCACTCCACTCCACACTGTCAGGCACGCTGGCAGGGGCACAACTAGATACTAGGCCACCAGATGACAAGACCTCTTCTGACACTTCTGACACTTCCATACCGGATGATTCACCGAGAGCTGCTTCTCGACATCGCTAACCCACTCCCTCACCAACTGGTGCCAGTATACACTCTAGCGCCACACTGCCGTCTGTAACAGACATACACTCCGGAGCTAATGGATTCGACGACAACGAGGCCAGAGTAACGTCAGAAGACTGGAGCACACTGGGGCACCCTAGGGCACTAGCCATTTCGACACATTGCATCCTCACCATCTGAAGCAGGGGTGATTGAGTTGCTTCTTAGTACGTTTGCGCCGCTGCTGCTGCCATCCTGCAGTCGCTTCTGATTGAGCATCCGAGGGGTCACCCACTGCATCCAGATTCAGTTCATCAACTCCAGGTGGGGCAAGTTGCCCTGATAGCAGAGCACCAGGATCGCCACTAGCCTCCACTACTACTTGGGGCGCCGACACTGATGCCTTATTTAGCCGAGCCGTTCGCTCACTCACATGCCTGCAAGGAGCACCCTTGGGGAACGCAGCATTGCACTGGGAGCAGCATACATTCGGGCAACACAATCTGACGTGCCACAATGAAAGTAATGAGGGGCACGAACAGCAATGAAGAGCAGGGACGGAACACAATTCACACCAACTATATCAGGAACATCCTTATGGCGTATCTTGTCCCCCAGACGCAACACTACAATTCTTACTCCCGTACGTGAATGCGTGATGCCTTCGATGTCATGGTACTCAAATTTGTGTCGCATTACTTCACCATATATAGACAAAGCTCGTTCAATATCCTCAACCGATGTTGTCAAAGGCAACAAGCGGAGTCTGATTCGAAGGGGTCGGTCATGAAGATCGAAGACCTTAGCAAAAAAAATCCATTTAGGGAAAGGGTTTCTTTGGCAACGGCCCGCCGTTTGGCTGCATCACTCGGAAAACTAACCTCAAATACATTGTTAGCTCGCAGCCAACAGATACCGCTTACTTGCCGCTAGTCAATTAGACCAGCTAAAGCGTCACGCACGTGAGTAGTGAGGAAAGGCCTCCCGGCCTGATCTGCGATTATGACAACAGACAACTGCATCGCAAAGTTTGACAAGCCACTTTTGTAGATGCGTTTGACCCAAGCCAAATCTCTGTCTTTTAGCCCTAAGGAGTAGTCAAAAAGGCTGTACTCTTCCTCCTCCTCACTGTCAAACTGTTCTTCATGGCGACCTCCAGCCGGAACATCCTTAGTCTTCTCCTGACCAAGCCGCACAAAAATTCCGTCTTCTGCAAGTCCAAGTCCTAGTCCAAGTCCAAGTTCTTCTTGGGGCTGTTAACAATTGACTGACATTTCAGTGGACTCGATTGTCGTTCCGGACATTGTTTTCGGTCGCTATTGTCACTCACATCTCCACCGTCAATAACACCAAAAACATTAAGGTCCAGTTTAGAGACTCCCCTCTGACTAGCAAATTCCACAATCCTGTTACTGACTATGTAGAACCACTCCTTCTTCCATATCCTGCCTGGAGAGAAGCCAAGCAACTCGGAGATCCCTCAAAACCTCTTTTACTTTCAGACGTTCAGCCTCTGCCATGTTATTATTACTTGGTGCACGTGTTATATATTTCAACATTTCATCTAAAACAGTTCATACTTGATGGGTAAAATGAAAGACCCCGTGTTTCAGCTAAACCCGTATACTTTAAAACCAACTAAGCTCCTTTTTACAGTCAGCGTCATCTATCTAATATTTCGGTGTAAACACTGATTTTGGCCACTGATTGCATTTTAAGCCCGTGCCTATATTTTTCGAACTTTAGTGCCTGCGTGTAGGGCAACGAAGCCAACTTGGCGAAAACATGAATCGGATTTGTAAGGTTTTTACTTTTATTTATTTTTTATTTTTTTGCTGATTAAAAACCATGGACAATAGAAAATTGGTACCGAATTATTAGATGTGTAGACAGTCGCCTGTGCCACTGGCTTAGTGTTTTATTCATACCGCTTCTGCATATTTTACGGATTGACATTCATCCGAGTTGCGCCTGCATCAGAAACACTGAACTAGGCCTAATTCATTTCCACTGGACATTTTCTTCACGTTTCAATTACAGATTCCTCTCAGCGTTTGGCTGCGGATGATTAAATTTATTATTTCACAGATCAAAGGTCGCTGTGCTTCTAAACGATCTTGACGAACTCTGACCTCTGACCCTCTGTAACGAATGGACCCCCTACAACCCTGCAGTCATAAACAATAAAGCCCTCGGGCAGAGATCAAGCTGCAAAGAATCAAAAGGTTGGATGAATTACGGGATCAGCATGGCCGCTTTCCGTTCGCTGAATTGAAACCAACGAAGCGCTCAGAAGAGGCGCTGGGTGGTTGAGAGATCCCTTGCAATCCAATCGATCAAGACGAAGCCCTCAATCGTCGCTGAACGCGTTGGGTCGCTTAAGGTTACTTAACTGTACTTAATCTTTTCGTCATGCTGCCTTGTTTTAAACGACTTCCATTTCCTTCTGCATTCCAAGCTAATAGCTACGAAGAACGAAGAAAATAGTCTGCATTAAAGACTAGACTTGTGAGGAAACAAGATACACTAATCTGAGAAAAAGGAAAGAAAAGACAACTGCCCCGACTGGGACTCGAGCCCAGGACTACCCGCTGACTAGCTCGGGCGCTCTAAACACTGTGCTACCGGGGCGGATACTAGCTGCAGGCTCCAGAAGAGCTAAGTAGCTGTTCAGTTTTTCTCAGTGGTGATCTAGAGGTCACAAACATGCTCAAGGTGGGAAAGCAACATTGCTTCTTGGCCTCCACACTACAAATAATGCGTTGTCTTTTAATTCTTTCGCAGATTAGTGTATCTTGTGTCCTCACACGGCCAGTCTTTAATGCAGACTGTTCGCTTCATTTACCCTTTACCCTGTGATTTATTCTTTATTTAGCTACGAAGAAGTGGTGAAATGGGGATGATCGCAAAGACCTAACAAAACAAAACAAAAAAATTTAGCTCCTTTTGCTAGGAAGACGCAAGTTACAACGAAACCAAGTGGACAGCTGGCTTACCTTGACTGACATATTTTAATGGCGTAATATGAATTTCAGAAATTCAACGGATACATCAGATTCGTACAATATAAGCCAAAGTTTCATAGCAAAACGGTGAGGGTAAAGCTAGAGAGTCAAAAATTGATAGTGTCGAGGGCCATTGTTCTATACTGTCAATTAGCCAAAATGTGAGAGCCGAAGCAAAGAGACGGAGTCGACTTGATTGATCGAGCAAAATCATTGTTGCATATTGTTAGTCAAGAGCCGAAGAAAAGGCTAATAGTTCAGCTTGGAAAGTCGGTCACTAGATGTCACCAGCGACCAGGCGTAAGACTGCAGGTTAGCAGGGAGAGAGGTTGGGAGGGGAGAGGGGACAGAGATGAGAACTAGAGGGACTGGGAGGGAAGGGGTGGGAGGAAAGAGGAGAGAGGGGAGGAAGACGATCGGAGGAAAAGGGGAGTATTACAGGTAGAAAATTTACCAGCTGCAGTGAACGTTCATGCAACACCGATTGAAAACTGGGAAACAACCACGGGCGAAGTCGAGCACGCGTTTGGTAATAAAACATAACCACAACAACAACAATTCACATAAAAACCACCGTAATTAAAAAAAAATGCGCTAAATTAGCGACGCATACTTAAACACACAAACGTATTCTAGGACGCCACGTTACAGTAGACAGAGAAAACTAAGGAGATAGTTACGTAGCTACAATTTTGTTGTGTGCAGGGCAGCCAATTCATCTATTGTAGGGTGGTTTTGTAGTGCCATTGCAAGTCCTACGAGCACTTTATTATATATGCGGGCAAGGAGTTCTGGGATGCAGCAAGAATGCTCCTATTCAGTAGTGAATACCAACAGGAGCATAAATGAAAAAGACATTAATTTTCGGCCAATAACATTCCTTTTCGGTCTTGTTCACCTACAAAAAAAAACTTACATAAAAATATGGAAAAGGCACAGTAAAACGACCCAAAGAAAGGCTACTGACAAGTAAAAGGTAGAGCAATAAATAAGAAGTGGAATCACCCTAATGCCGTGTTAAGAGTGACATCAAAGCATGTTGACCATGATCACACCTTTTTACAAAATGCTTACACGAAGTGCATATAAAGGCAAATTGGAAATAAGCCAGCAACGAAATTTATACAGAAGAAATAACTAAGTGCAATAACTACCTTTATGCACTTACGTTCCATTCAAGTGCATCAACCACTCCATCACCAAATCACTACCAAACCATCTTTGCTGTGGCCATATGGGCTGATCAGTCCATTACCAGATTCCTACCAAACCACCTTTGCCGTGGACAAGTGGCCATATTGGCGAACTAGTCCATTACCAGATCACTACCAAACCTCCTTTGCCGTGGACAAGTGGCCATATCGGTGAACTAGTCCATTACCAGATCACTACCAAACCACCTTTTCTGTGGAC
>JAHWFP010186883.1:0-14814 GCA_023313725.1 Lithobius niger | reverse complement strand
ACTAGTCCATTACCAGATCACTACCAAACCACCTATGCCGTGGACAAGTGGCCATATCGGCGAACTAATCCATTACCAGATCACTACCAAACAACCTTTGCTGTGGACAAATGGCCATATCGGCAAACTAGTCCATTACCAGACCACTACCAAACCGCCTTTGCCGTGGACAAGTGGCCATATCGGTGAACTAGTCCATTACCAGATCACTACCAAACCACCTATGCCGTGGACAAATGGCCATATCGGCAAACTAGTCCATTACCAGACCACTACCAAACCGCCTTTGCCGTGGACAAGTGGCCATATCGGCGAACTAATCCATTACCAGATCACTACTAAACCACCTTTGCCATGTACAAGCGGCCATAGCGGCGAACCAGTCCATTACCAGACCAATACAAACCACCTTTGCCGTGGACAAGTGGCCATATCGGTATAGGTGGTATGGTTATGATCGGGTAATGGACTGGTTCGCCGATTCAAATCCAGACACATCGCTTGAATGAAACGTAAGGGCATAAAGGTGGCTTAAAATGTGCTACGTTATTTCTTATGCATGATATTCGCTGAGGGCGATGTATAGCGATTTATGTCATTTATTTCTACGAAGTGTATTAAAAAGTTTATATCATTTTTTCATAACCGAAAAATGTTTAATTGTTTTCATGACTCTTAAGTTTACTTTGCAGAATGGACCGCCTTCGGAAACCACAATCCAAACTCAGCCAAATTTATCCAGTCTGGAGGCAGAGCGGATTTGCTCATGGGTGTTACGTATGCTACAGGTACCAAACTGTCGCCAAATTGATGAGTTTGGTTGAATCTGGCTCAGTAATTTTCGAACGCACCTATGGTGTACGGCTCCAGGCCCAGCCTAACCTTCTGTATATATTCGTGATGCACAATTTGGGTTCAACTAATATCAAAATATGGGTTTTTTGGCTGAGTGCAGTGCCTCAATTAGGGGTGGTGCAAAGGGTGCAAGGCACCTCGGCCCAGGAGGCAGGAAGCCCAAAATTCACCAGCTGGGGGCCCAAATAAGACAAAGTTCACTTCATTTTGGTTGTGGTTGGGAGTCACTTTGCCCGTAAGTTTGTTAGTTGTAGAGGAGGAGTCCAACATTTTGCAATATTTTGTCCTTGCACACCGCTTTGGGAAAAGCTAGCAGTGGTACTGGCTGAGGGCTACAGACATTGCGTAATTCAAATTATCTCTGAAGATGGCCCGGCATGGTCAAACTTTCTTCGGCCGATTGGCCTCCGACACTGACCATGCCCATTCTTCTATCAACGGTCTAGCACACAGATCTGCAACAATCTTACAACATAGTCGAAACCGAACGAGAATTCCCCATCGCAAAGAACGGTAATTCCAAGCTAAAGACGACAATTACAGCATTTAGAAGCTAAGACACTTCATCTAACCGTTTTGGAGTAAAAGAGAATTAAAACTGCCAACTCGAATTAAAGGGGGCTTGACTTGTAAGATGAAATACAAAAAAAGTGCTATACGCCTACGTACGTCTCAATATGCTATATCGCAGTATTTTACACTTGGATGAGTTTAGTGTTTATTGCCTAGCACGCTTGTACGTTGCTAGGCAATAACAATTCGTCCAATTTGTCCTTCGAATATAGCAAGCAGTTGGCTTCAACGTATGCCCTGGTGAGATAGAAGATTCTTTTAAATACACACCCTTTGTAGCATGCACTGTTTGTCTTCTTACTGGTGCTTTATTTACCAAGAAGTATCTTGAAATCTCTACAAGGCAGTCTGTTAATGCCGACTGTCTGCTACATTAAATCCTTTACCTGGTGATTTAATGTTTGTTATACCACCGCTGTGAATTCACGCTAACTCAACGCCATGCTAAATTGCCGTAGGTTAAATAATAGATATCCGTGAAGTATACCCGGTTATCCAGATCGTCTGCGAGAAACGGAACAGTCCAAAGATCGAGGGGTGGCGAAATTGAACGAGCGCGTCATCGCGAGTTCGATTTTGCTACCCCAAGATCTTTGGACTGTTCCGTTTCGAGTAGACGATCAATTATTTCGGGATATCCGCGTCTACTTCACCGATATGTGTTTTAATGCTAAGGTGTGACGTCGAGCCAACATATGAAGTTATTTGAGATTTAAAAAAAAAAAATTATTTGAAAATTTTATTTGTGAATCATGACGTAAATTCCTGAACTCAAACTTCCGGTTTAAACTTCCTGTCTGCGAAAGTCTCACGTACGCGAGGACGTCCCTATATCCAGTCCCAGTCACCGACATTTGTGTTTAAGGTAAAACCGTATTTTTTTCTACTTTATTAGTTTAAATAAGATATAACGTATAAAATGCGCTATTCGCTTGAGTCTCGTAGGTTTGTAGGTGTGTTTAGGAAGTGTCAGTAGGCTAGTTTTCGTACCGTCGGAACGAAAAGTTGACGGGTACGGCTTGGACCATTCATTCATGGATGGGGGTGGGGAGGGGGCTAGCACCGTACGTGAGGTTTTTTTGTGTTTTTTTTTTTCGTGTTAGTGCGGAAAATGTCGCCAGGTTACAAATGTGCTGTTCGCTTGAGTATCGTATGTTTTTAGGTGTATTTAGGTGTGTTTACAAGTGTCGGTTGCCTAGTTTTAGTGCTGTCGGAACGAAAGGTTGGCGGATTGGGCCATTCCTCCATGGGTGGGGTCCTAGCATAGTAGCCTACGCGAGGGTTTTTTTTTTTCGTGTTAGTACGATAAATGTCGCAGGTTGCAAATGTGCTTATTTATGTTGGTTGCAATGGGGTGTGCTCGTTGAATTTGTGTTGTGTACGGTAGTTTTGCAAAGTATGTCACATGGTAGAGCAGTGGTTGTGTAGAGCGTGGAAAAAGTGTTAGATCATCAAAAAAGTGTGGGTTATCAAAATTAACCCACGGTCACGTGTGTGGGTTTTCAGATTAAACCGTATATAACGGCTACACTTTTAGCACTGGGATGTGTTGGCGTGACGTCACCACCGTGCATTAAATCCCGTTAACGGTGAGCGGAAGTGTGCGTCATCGCAAAAAGTTTGGGTTATCAAGTTCCCCACACTTTTGCCGATAGCCCACACTTTTGACACTTCCGGATCACGCGAAGTGTTTCGGCTCCCTCAATCGATTTTATGCTTGGCGCGTTTGATCCATGATTGTGTTTGTAGAGGTGGGGAGGAGGGGGGTGCCTTTGAGTCTCGGCTCGGTACTGTCTACTTTTCTTATCTGCCACGAGAAGTACTATTTTTTTAATTGCAATTTTGGTAATTGCTTATTCTTAATAAATCAACTTCATTTAATGGCGTAATTATTATTATTTTATTGATATTGTCCATCCTTTCTGGTTTTTTTTTTTTTTTAGTTTTTTTTTACCTACCTTTGGGTATAAATTACTATTGCCAAAACCCGTGCAAACAAAAATACAGTCTGGTCTTCCCCGTGATGTGTTGTGTTTCTCCAAAGTGCTATACAGGAAAGCCAACTGAAAACTGCTAATTAGTGAAGAACCAGTCGATTAAAAATCCTTTATTTAGTGGTTTAAAAAAAGCCAGAAGCCAATAAATTCGATAAATGGTTTAAAGTTATTTGGAGGCTTTGGATCTTTAGGAAACTAGCGGTTACCCCTACCCTCCCTCTGTCCCCGTTCTGCCGCCATTCATTTAAAATTTGAGGTTTGTCCCGTACCGACACAAACAATGTTCCAACCGCTAGATGACTTGCGACCACTACACTCCCCCCCCCCTCCATCTTTCCTAAAATTATTAATCTGAATCCGCTACTGTCTTGTATAAGATTTTTGTCGAATTCACTGTTCCATAATGGCGAGGAGGGGTAGAAGAAGCTCACTGTCATGTTGGCCTCTGGGCCCCGAAGCTTGACATGCCTTCCCTTATGAAAAAGATGTATACACATGAGTATACCTTAGGGTATACCTCAGTGTATATTCCTGCTGTATACTCGGAAAGTATACCATTGGGTATACCATTTTTGAAATACCTGTGTATACAACCAAGGTGCACCCAAATGTATACACTGAAGTATACCAAAGTGTATACCTTGGTATATAAAAAATGGACACACTATATCTAAGGTATACCTGATATGTATACTCAATAGTATACCGCTTGGGCAGAGGTATATAAACAAATGGTATATACTTCTTAGGTATACCCAAAGTGGGGGTATACTTGAGGTATACCCTGCATCTATACCTCGAGTACACCCATGGTGTCTACCTTGGGTATACCCAAGGTGCTTGCTTTTGGTACACAGAAAGGTATACCCAAGGTCTGTACCTGAATGTACACCTGGAGTGTACCAACATATACTCAAGATGTATACCCAAGGTGTATACCTTTGGCACAACTTGAGGTATACCTTAGGTATACATTAAATTAAGGTATAGTCAAGTATGGTATACACCTCAGGTATACTCAAGGTGTCTATCACGGGTCCCTTGAGTATACCGAAGGTATACACCTTGATTGTATACCTTGGGTATACCTTACTTAATTATACCTGAACTTAAAGTATAGCCTAAGTATACCTCAAAATGAACCAAAAGTATACCTTGGGTATACACCTCGGTATATGTAGGAATGCTGCAGGTGTACAATATGGTACAAACCTTGGGTATACCTTTATAGGCACCAAAAGCAAGCACTCGGGTGTTCATACCTCTGTGGTACCCGAGATAAACATTTAGATGTACACGAGGTCTACACATTGGGCTTACCTCAGTATACCCCCACTCTGGGTATACTCAAGAAGTAGTGGTGGCACGATTATCGTTAATTTTATAATAGGCTATCGCGCAAAAACTTTATCGTGTGGTACTTTTTCTGACATACTGAATTTCAGCGAACAGCTAATAAAGTAGTAAAATTACTGGTAGGGTTGTTCATGTTCGGTGAAGTTCATAGGAATGTCCGCTTGTGTTTGAGCGACCAGGCAGTCGAAACTGAGTCATATTGTCTAGTCCTATTCTACGAGAACCTATTTTTAATACCACTTTATTCTGCTTTACTTTTACCCATGTAGGCCGAGCAGCCCACTGTAGCATGACACGCATACATAACTTAGCGTGAGTTCAGGTGGAATGGCATAGCGTGAAATGCAAACGTATTATTCCATGTGAAATCACTGATAGGGTTTGGGGAGGCTTCTTCTTGGGGTTTACACCATTGGCTAGCTTTCATTGAAGAAACGAAAGGTCAAATTTCTACTACGAGAGCTCATTATAACTCGCGATAAAACCACTAAAGCACAAAACGCTCAGTGTGATAAGATCAGAATCACCACTATTCTGCTAATTTTCGATAGTCCATCCACATGTATTCTTCAGGCAATCTTGACGAATTTGGAAAATCTTGGCTCACATCTAGTCTCGTATCTTATTTAAAAATGTCGTAGCGCTTACTTTGAAATACGGGAATCATCTTCGTAGCAATCGTTTATGCACAATTTCAAATAAATAAAAGATATCAGCTACAATATCTTTTCAGCAAATTTTCGACTGTCAATTCTCTGGAGATGTTGGGGCTCAGACGACAGTCTTCTTCAGGCAAAAACAGAAATTTCACTCTACTATGTCATGTTCGACGTCTGCTTTTTCGAATCGGCATTCGAGCGTAGCCCCAACCACTTGCAAGGCCTGTTTTCCACCTCTCGCGCAGCTCATCAATAAACTCGCTACGGAGCAGAAACTGCATTCCAGGATTAGATGGTCCTTGGATATTCATCAGTTCTACCTTCTCTCGGCTGTGATGTTGAATAGCTAGGGACTCCAGGCTCCTCAGATGCACATGCCGGTGAGACGCGCAAAGGAATTTGCTGCCATATCAAGCAGCACATGGCAGAGACCAGGAGTAGCATGACAACAAATGGCATCGCAGTGCACGACAACATCAACTGGGAAGGCGCTGAAACCCTCCTTGAGTCAAACTCAGAGATGTGCATCTGAGGAGCCTGGAGTCCCTGGCTATTCAACACCACATGCGAGAGAAGGTTGAACTGGTGAATATCCAAGGAACAACCAATCCTGGAATAAAGTTTCTGCTCCGTAGCGAGTTTAATGATGAGCTGCGCGAGAGGTGGAAAACCGGCCTTCCAAGTGGTGGAGGCTACGCTAGAACGCCGATTCGAAAAGTAGAAGATCTTAACGACGATCGAACATGACATAATGGAGTGAAATTTGTTTTTTTGCCTGAAGAAGACTGAAGCCCCAACATCTCCATAGAATTGACAGTCGAAAATTTGCTGAAAATGTTGTATTGATATCTTTTATTTAAGTCTCTTATCTTTTGAAATTGGTGGTTGTTGATGCTGTGGCCCACTGCACCTCCACAGCATCTATCGGGCATATTCCAATGCTGTAGCAGACACTCGAGCTGTGTGGATGGACTGTTCGAAAATTACCAAATGGTGGTGGTTCTGACCATTTTGTTCTGCAGTGGTTTTTATCGCAAGTGGCTAGCTCTTGTAAAAGATACCTAAATTGTGTAGTTAAACATCAAACTCTTTCAATATTTGGCTTTCAGATCCAAAAACCACCAGACGTAATTTTTAACCAATAATGGTGTCGATTCATTACAATTAACGTGGCTCCAGTTGAACGTGGTGCTGATAGATTACAATTAACGTGGCTCCTGTTGAGTGGCTAGTCTCTGACCTGTATAATACACTTGCAGAACTTGGTCCCAACACTGGTGCATTTTCAAAATATGTGTTGTAGCTTACAGTTGTCTTATGTGTTGTAGCTTACAGTTGTCTTATTATTTAGCAGCAGCATTAAGTGGACCTAGCTTTTTTTTTAAATTACTGAAATGGAAATTAATTCTCATAAAATTGAAATATAAAAAAAAAATTAGATGTTGTGAATATAACAGGTTAAGCTTCCTCAACTTTGGTTTGGTATAACTGTTGCCAAATTTTTATTTTAAAATTTAAAAAAATACTGTAGGCTTACGCCATTTCTCGTGTTTTCCGTAGTAAATTCCTTATTGTTTTTCCTAAGACTAGGATGCTAAATTAAACCAATTTGCTACAGCCTGAAAGCTGGAATATATACAGCTTTGGGAATTTTGTGTAAACCATAAGGACAAGAAATAAGTTTTGAATTTACGAAACTGCTAGGGTTAATTCCAAATTCTTCGTTCTAGTATTCACGAAATTCAATCATCTCTCCAACTTGGGACAACCACTGGATTTTGAAGATAAAAAAAAATCAGTTTCTTCGGCATACCTTACTGACAACCCTTTCCAATGTCGGTCGCCACTCGCCATTTGGCGAATGAAAACCAGCAGTTGGCGACCTGAATTTTAACCTTACTCACCAAAATGGCGACTAGCAATAGAGAATGACACTCAAAAAAGCGATATCTGGGGAAAGGTAAAAGTTAGAGACAAACAGTTTGCGGCATTATGGTCAGATTTATAAGGGCCACGTAACTGCTTTATCTTCATTAATACTGGGGTTAAAGAGAATTTTACAATTTCGTAAATGCATGAATTAGAATAACCATGCATCCTGCAAGATGTCATTGGTATGTGGCGAGTAAAAATTGTGAAACGGCGAGTGCTTTGTAAGGTCTACTGGCCAAGTGGCGACTGCTACTGGATTCACATTCGAGAGGGTTGCTTACTGAAAATTAAAGGAGCTTAACAGAATTGTGAACATTTAATATTAAATAATTGGTCAAAACCCATACTTTTTTTTAAGTTTAGTTGTCTTGTGATAACAGGAACAATGTATTGTAGGTCCTACACCTAAAAGAAAGACATGAACATGGAGGGTAGGGGTAGCAGGGCCATAGCCTAGCGACTGGAATAGGGAAATGGGGCAGCTACTCCCCATCATCCAAGAAGACACAAAGTAGGCAAAATCAAGCAGTCAAGTTAGCAAACTCGGATATTTTTTCACCACAAATTCCCGTTTCCATGAATAGGCCTACTTGGAGGTTTATGTCACCCCCAACACAAGACACGGCAAAGTATTTCCATGAGAACTGGTTAATTCCATTACCATCATTTAGTCACTAAATACAGACGCAAACCTATTTACGTTGCCTTTTGGATTTATATGTCAGACTACCTGAGCGGGTAATCAATCCCAGGACCTTTGAAACCAAAGGCCGAGATCCTACCACTGAGCCATACTGACACGGCCTTTTTTTTTTAACGAAACATCCAAAGGCAGCATTTAACATGTGCATATGCAAGTGTTAGTTAATGCTGCCTATGGGCGTTTCCTTTTGAAAAAAAAAAGGCCGTGTCAGTATGGCTCAGCGGTAGACCTCTGCCTTTGGTTTCAAAGGTCCTGGGTTCGATTCCCCACTCAGGCAGTCTGACATACAAGTCCAAAAGGTAACGTAAATAGGTTTGCATCTGTATTTAGTTATTTGTTGTGAGCCTTTGGCGTTCCCGTCTTTAATCATTCAGTCAGTCAGCTGGAAAACAAAGTTTTTCCAACTCTTGAGCACGTTTAAGTTAAACACTGCCCCTGATTATTTTTCGTAACTGCCCTGTTGGCCTTGGATGCATGCGACTGGTAATAGAAATACGTTAGCTCACAGCCTTTGGCAGCTCAGGGCCGTACTGAGCAAAAAAAAAGGCTTCGCGAAAATGTAAATAATTGGCAAACGGGAAAATTTAATTGGCAATTTTGTTTGGTAGGCTGTTCTATCCAAATTGTCTCCAAGTTGTTTTGATGCAAATTATTTTTAGTTTTAACCCGAGTAAATTAACTTGATTTACAAAAAAAAATTGTACAGGTCTGGAAGGATTCCTGTTTTCTGGAATAGTGCATTAAGTTTCTGAACAAATTTTTTTAAAGAAAATGTCTAAAAAAAACAACAGTATTTACTTGCAATTAAGTCTTTATGAAACAACACACCAACATTTGCTTGATAATTTGTTACAGACGTGCTCACTGGGAGTCATAAACAGGCATAAAATGTCTGCTTTTGGTAGCTTACAGTTCTCCCTCAGACCACCTAGCTATTTTCTAGACGCTTTCTAAAGTACTTTTCTTTCTGTGCCACTGTTATTTATCAGTTGGCCAAATAAGCCCCCACCCTTCCAACAAAGTGCCCTTCGCTATAGTAGGTGGCATTAGTAGGTGACTTTTGTTTCATGGTAAGGCAATTAAAAAAGAAATTACGTGTGCTTCTCAACCTTTTTTTGTCATAGCAGCAGCGTATTAGAAATCTGTTCGATTAAAAACACTTGGCCGTACGTCCCAAAGCTGCCTTGGGACGAAAAGAAGAAAACATAAAATTGTTTCTTAGGAAAAAGTTTTGCGGATGAATGAGATTCTAAAATAAGTACCAACAAGCAGTAAGGTATGAATAAAATTTTACTTTTATAATCACAGTAATAAATGCAGATCTAAAACAATAAGTTAACCCTTAACTTCGGCATTGTATTCAACTGACACTACACACGTAATCAGTACGCACGCTTTCTCTCATAATCTGTTGAAGGCTGTCCTTGCAATCACTGCTGCACACAACGATAATAATACCGTTTTTAACAGTTAATGATGAAATGTCTTAAATTAAAAATCGTTGCTAAATAGTCTTGTTGTCGTAGTAGCACACACCTTGGATCAGTAGCCATTTAGTGTACACAGATTCAAGCACATGTTGCCACACACAAACGCCTAGGTTACGCTACGGCTAGGCCTACGAATTCAGTACGTTTTTTAAATCCGTCGGTTACCTGCATTCGATCTGTAAAAAGGAAAAATCCTGGCTTTCTTGTACTTGTTGTCGTCATTTTTTTGGGGCTCGTTTGTTCTCTAAGCCGTGGTAGATTCGTGATTGTTACAAAATACGTTATCCAAAAATCCGAAGCACGTTTCCCGCACATAATCATTTTTTAAATCGCCCAACAAACATGGCGCTCATCCACGCAGTGCGCATGATCCAGCCCAGAGCCTCCTACAGTGAAGGCCATAGTAGAACACGCAAAAGGTGCCTAAAATCTACCAACGACATAAAAGGAGAAGCAGGTCTTGTAGGTGTTGCCATCTCGACACCAGCGGCAAAGTTGCAAGCTAACGACGTAGGGCTTCTAAAATTTACCAACCGATGGCGGAACTTACCATAATAACTAAACGTTTTGCCTTTTAAGTAGCATGGTGGAATGGAGAGCTATTTCGGCCTTTACTGCAGGAGGCTTTGTCCAGCCCCAAGGTCACGGTGATACGAGTCCATAGCTTCCGCTATTTTAGCTCGCTCTCTCGGCTACTCCCCCCCCCCCCAACCCCCACTTCTTTCCTCGACCAGGCAGGCAGTTTTGTTTCTGCTAACTCCGCATGCACCCAACTTGTTTTCACAGCAACTATTGCTAGTTGAAAGTGATTGTTTAAAATAGGACAACGGATTTTACACCTTTAACTGAAATTGTTACTGAATTGTGCAGATAAATTAAATTAAATTATACGAATTATTATTTTTTTTCACAAAGCCCTAAAAGATATTTCGAACGCAATCCCCAGGATATCCCAAATATTTATTTTTAATTTGCATCTGTTCTTTTCAGTTGTAAAAAGTGCAAGAAAATGTTAATTTTATTTTCACCTATCATTTCATATTTTTTTTAATATTTAAACCGAAGCTAAGTTCCCTGTCAAGGTAAGCAGTTCAATGAAGTTCGTAATAATTTATTGATTTTTGATGGAAAATCTCTCTTATCACTTTCATAATTTCGAAAAACGCGATGCTGTAGTCAGTGTCAATTAGCATTTTTTTTTTTAACTTCTAGCTACGGTGCAGAAGAAAAGCTAAATCCTCCAATTTTTTATGCTAAAAAATTCAATGCTGACAGGAAAAAAGGTGCAGCCTTGATGCGCTCCCAGCTGAAGGAGAGAGCGACAATTTTTGCTAGGTAATTCCAATCGGAAATTCCTAGGCGCTTTTACATGCCACAATTTACATGAGCACAGGCATCACACGGCCCTTACCTCTTACCGAAAATGCCAAGGGTGGCAGAGGTCAGGATCGAATTCAGGATCGAATGCACGTGAAATGGTCGTACTAACAATTAGGCTTCCTTGTCCCATGGAGCAGCCGAACAATGCAAAAAAAAATTTCAATGTGCCACAAGTCAAGTATGAAATGCATTTAATTTACTAAGTGGTATAAAAGTATTAGGAAAATTGTTTGATTCTGTGCGGTTTACTTGTATCTGGAAATGTCTCTTCTTGTCCATTCAGAAATTATTAAAAACACTGTCAGCTTTTTTTTAGATTCCTTGTACACCAGGTTCCTTGTGTACCCCTCTGTATACCCTAGTTAGAAACGGGTGTACACCCAAGTATACCAGATGTATCCGGTATACATTACATATACCCTATTTTTTGATGGGTGTACACTTCAGTATACCAACTATACAGTTATACCTTTCAGTATACCCTAGTTTGAGGTGGAAGTATACCGAGCTTACTTGGTATACCTCTCTGTATACCTTAGTCTGAGACAGGTATACACTCGAGGGTACCTGGTATATGTGGTATACCTTTCAGTATACTCGGGTTTGAGATGGGTATACACCTGAGTATACAAGACATACCCTTTCCTTTTCTAGGTATACTTGGTATACCTTTTAGTTTGTGTGGTGTACCTTTCGGTATACCTTAGTCTGAGACAGGTATACACTCGAGGGTACTAGGTATATATGGTATGCGTTTCAGTATACCCTGGTTTGAGATGGGTATACACCCGAGTATACAAGGTATACCTTTTCCTTTTACCAGGTGTACCTGGTATACCGTTCAGTTTGTGTGGTATACCTTTCAGTATACCTAAGTTTGAGACGAGTATACATTCGAGTGCACCAAGTATACCTCAGTGTGTACTTTGGTATACCTGTGTGTACGGTCATGTATACACTGTATACCAAAATTGTTAAAAATGTATACCAGGGTATACAGCTGGTATACATCTTTTTCATAAGGGTTACCATGGAGATGAATAGGTTAAATAAAACTTTAATGTTTGCTGTGAACTAACATTGATAACGGGTGTCGGCGTTTTATATCTCATCACAAACGTAAATTCTGTGTTGGGTGTTATGGCTTACTACCAATTACGCCCGGCATATCCTTAACGAGTATGTATTACGTAAAGCACGTTCCTAATAGAAATAAAACAGCCATAGCGTCATTGATTACTTTCGGCGCTTGTTGCTAGGAAACGGAAAGAAGAGACGGCTATAAAACTTGGTTTCTAAGAGCTCTAATCACGGGTTCGTCTGATCACGATCGCAACCATGAAAACCTTAGCTGGCTTCTAGCCGCTAATAAATCTTGGAAATTTGATACGGAAGAGGGTTTTTATATCCAGACGAAGCACGATGAGAATCTCATGTTGGTACAATTCGTTTCTTGGGACGAATACTAAACCTCTAAGGTCAACTTTCGGTTTGTTGGCAGCTTTGCTGTTTGCTTTTTTCTGTGGATGAGCCTTCAACCTAAATGTTCGTAACCCATCGAAGGCTGTGGCTGCTTACAAACCAGTTTGGTGGTACAGGCGTGCATTTCTTATACGTGTTTAGTGTAGACAGATGTAGTAATAATATTAATTTAATTTAATAATATTAACAATAATAATCGTTATTTGCATAGAGAGCTCAAAGTTTACACGAAAGTTGTGTGAGCAGCAAAACACCAACAATACACACATAATAAATAACAACATAATAAAACAAAAAATAACACAACCTAATAACACAAAGTAGTGATGTTGTATGCTATATCAGTCTTACTATGTTTTATTTATGATAACCTACCAATGGATAAAATATTAATTATCTTAATAATAATAGGCTTTATTACATGTACAAATACAAAGCACAAGATACGAAATCCATTCGGATTTGTATGTGAGAGCAGCATGACAGTTTTGTAGTAATTAATAAATTGTATAGTTGCCCAACCCCAATAAAAAAAAAATGGTTTTGTGAGGGATTGCCCGTTGATGGATGATCTTTTGGATTTAGGTTACCCACATTTTGTAACAAACATTTCCACATTCTTTGTTTCAAGGGCCACGCACGACGCCATTTTCCAATATGTCGGTCAATACGCCTTTAACACGTCATATCGCATGCTATTTTCTGCCGAAGTTAGTGAATTTGGTGACAAATTATAGGTTTGTTGCATCGAGGAAATGGGATCATTTTCCAAACTGTTTGCAGCATCCGAAAGAGCATTATGCATTCTAGTCTGTTAAATATGACATTTCATCATGTTTCATTGCATAACTTACGTGTGTTCTATCATATTTATATACAGCGTGTTTCTAAACCCTAAGCACAAACTTCTTGATTGTAGAATTATGACCAAATGTGTATCCACACAAGGACTTTATACAGCTTTGGCAACACTCTCTGAATAAAATTTGCTATTAATATTAAAAAAAAAAAGAAGAAATAGTGATACAATCATGAAAAGTAGGTATGTGAAAGTGGAAAAAATGAAAAACAGGTAAGTGAAAAGTTTTTCGTAATTAATGACTGAAGCACATTCGTGATCAAATTCGATCAATACGGCGGCTTCATGAGTCTTCACATCTTTTTTTTTTTCATTTTAACTGTCTGAAGATCTCTAAAAGCTCATTACAATCCTCACACAAAGCACTACACACTTGCAGATTAAAACAGTTATTTAGCCCATAACCGCCTGAAAAAAAACTTTCAGACCCTTTTTTTAGAGTCCACGTGGTACTTCGGTCGGTTCTCGGATTCGAACCGGCATTCTCTTGGTTTGGAGCCGGCGACGCTGACACTGGGCTGTGATTGCTCGCTTTGCTCGGGGTCCCCGGGGCCCCTTCACAAAGCTTGCGCTGGGACCAAGTTTTTCTCTGTTATACGTTGAAGGCGTACGTTCGTATCTAGGCGGCTAGTATTCAGAAAATACTTGATTGCAACCAATAATATTCCGACGGGAAGTTCAACTTGTGTTGTTTCCCTTATCTTCATTTAGGAAAAATAAAACTCAAGCACCGACAGTAAATAAACAAGAAATCACAAGGCAAGGATTTTACGAATCAAACAGTCAGCATTAAAGACTAGCCTTTGGCAGAGGATTTTTTTTTTCTTTCTCAACTAGCGTATTCTTACAAGGCCAGTCTTTAATGCTAACTGTTAGCTTCATTAAAAACTTACGCTTACTCAGAAACGGGACGAATTCAGCATTGTGGCAACACTGCAGCAACCCCACAATGTAAAACAACACACTTTGCACACTTAATATTGCGACCTTTGGAAATTTAAAACTTAAAACTAAAACGTATTTATTAAATAAACAATATGATGAATAAATAAATAAATCAGGTAGCCTTTGAAAAGAGTTATTTATTTATATATATATTTTTTTTGGTTACAATTTTATTCACTCTTTAAATCTGCTGTTTTTCTCACTTAGTTTTTATATAATTCTACAATACGTAGCTAGTAAATAAGTGTGAGGGGTGAATGTGGGACAATTAAGTAAAATATGTAAAATTGTAATGTTGATTGTAAAGTAATTGTTCAACAGTATGTTAATTATTGCTAGCACACAAAAAGTACGTTAGTACTTCATGCTACCTTTGAAAAAAAATAAGGTGCACCTATCGAAACAATTCAGCTAAAAGTAATAAAAATCGTAGTTTTTTCTCCTTTACTTCTATATTTTATTTTATTTTTTTTTACTTTTCCTAGTTTTTCTCTCGTTATCCATCTTAAGCTTACAAACCTTTCGTTGTTAAAACATCCCGCTCTATAGTCTGTTCCACATTATGTTTTCAGGAAACTGACTG
>JAHWFP010186881.1:30855-77788 GCA_023313725.1 Lithobius niger | reverse complement strand
GTGGAGTTACTTCCGGGCGCCCATCATGTAACATGGTGTTTCATTTGGTATGTTTTATATTTTTAAAATTTTAAAATTTTAGGCCTGACCATGCCTGAATGGTTTGTGTTTTTTAGACTTGGTGACTCGGCAAATACTGCCATGAGTTTTAAAATATTTTAGTGTTTATTTTAACCTGAAGACGGGAGGTTGTCCTCTCGAAACGTTGTAAATTTTGTGCACGATACTGGCTGTTTCTTTATATTATTAGCTAAAAGAAACAGTACATACTGATAGTAAAAATGTATACAAATTTTCTAGACCTACGTTTTTTTACGGCTATAAAACGTAACTTTTCCTTTTTGAGACCTCGCTAATGGTGCTAATTTCAAGTCGATAGCCTAAACCATTCTTTAGTTAGTGAGTAAGGACCCCATTTAAACCCAAAACGGCACGTTGAAGCAAAACAAATTTTCCACAACTAACTGGAATCCTGTTATTTTAATTTCCTGTATTTTTTTTAAATATTGTTCCCTACGTAAATGTTCCACCTTTATATGTTTTATGAATCCAGTTCTACTTATCTGTCGACAGCCTGTTAGTGATGCCATTTTTGCATTTCAATATTTTGTATTAATGCCTGGTTGTTTGAAACTGCTTGGCGTGAGAACCAAGATCTATTCTTTTTATGGAATAATCTAGTTTAAAATATATATAAAAATAAAAATAAAAAGCTGGTCACCGGTTGGCATTTGGACTTTAAAAAAAATTGCCCGAGAATTCGTGGCCTAAGCAATGATTAACAATTTAGTTAACAATGAACTGGCTTCACTATTTTTTTTCAGTTTGAGAGGTAGAACAGATTTGGAATTGACGTTTCTTAATACTAATGTATTTTCATTTTGGTTTCGTCAGCTTATATCTTAGCAGAAGCTGGTTATGATGTTTGGCTTGGAAACAGCCGAGGAAGTGCATACTCAATGAAGCACAAAACTCTCAACCCCAAAGAAAAAGCATTTTGGGACTTCAGGTACGTCTGTGGTGTCATACAGTTTTCATGTATGTCTGTAGTCTGATATAGTTTTCATGGATGTCTGTATATTGGTGTGGCTTTCACGATGTCCGTTGCCTGGTACTATAATTTTCATTGATATCAGTGGCAGGAGGAATGGGCTGACGCCTCAGTAATCCCTACTGAGTACATTACGAATATAGTTGAGCAAGAAGTATTTATTCGTCAAATGCGAATAGACAAAAAGAATGGCCACATTCAAACACCTTGGTCGTAAAGAAGAAAGTTAAGAACGTGTACCTACATCGACAGCACACAAAATGTATCTGCAGCATAAAAACTACACATAAAATGCGTATAAAACATATTGAAAAACAATTTTAAAAGAGTAATCAGGTTGTTCGTCATAAAAAAAAATCAAACATCTTCTATCGATAGCCGTGAAAGAAACTGGTAAAGTCTACATCTGTTACGACTCCCGTTTACACGAATCAGCAGAAGATGAATTTACAATAAACTTGGGTAAACTATTTCACACAGGAGCCATCCAATTTGCGGGAATCAACTTTGGTACAAACACTCGACGTTCATTTTATGTTCGTTAGTTGCCCAAAACTTCCAGAGCAGAATAGAAACCAGTCGATATCAGCTAAGAGAAACTATTTTCACCCACCCATCCGTTCCCTGGAGACTGAGTAAGACCTTGTCCAGACGGTTTTAAAAAAAATTTACGTAGCATACACAACATGAGCAGGAAGTGCATTCCAGGGACGCATGACCTGCTCGAAGATAAAATGATGACGGTTGTTGCCAGAGGAGATATTCCTCCGCAGTTTGAAGGGGTGACCCTTGGTGTTGGAGGTCGAGAAACTGAAAGGATCGGAAGTTTTCACATCAATAAAATGGTGTAAGATTTGGTAGGTTAGTATAAAGTCCCTATGAGGAACCATGAGTTGACAGAGGCAAGAGAAAGTTGCTTCAGAAGGATCGAAGTGACAAAGCACCACTTAGAAATACGATGCAAGCAAGTTCCCAACGTGTCGCAAACGAGGTGAAACATGGTAAAGAAATTGGAGAGCAATAGTCCACATGGTCGAAGGTAAACTTTGTAGATAAGAGTGAGTGACAGCCAGTATCGTGCACAATTAAAACCACACTACGTTTCGGGAGGACAACCTCTCGTCTTCAGGTAACATTAACGCTAAAACATTTTAAAAATTCATGGCAGTATCTGCCGAGTCACCAAGTCTATAAAAACAAACCATTCAGGCATGGTCGAGGCCTAAAACATACGGCATAGAGCATAGGGCATGACGAAGGTTTTACTTTGGAGGAACATTTAAAAATAAAAGTGAGCTTTTCTGAAAACGTTGGAAATAATTGTTGGCATTGGAGTGAAACTTGAGGGAATGATCAACCAAAATTCCCAGGTCGTAATGGTAGATGTTTAGGGAAACAGTACCGCCATTAAAATGGGAAGTATAGTGTAGATTATTACTCCCTACATGCAGAATGATATATTTTTTAGGGCTAAGAAGTTAGTTTTCAGACCAATTGGAAAACGTCGATATCTTTTTGCAGGGTCAGGTGTTGGTTGGATGGGGAAAGCAGTTTGGATTCATTGGCATAACTCCGATTAAAGGAGCTGATATAAGAAGGAAGGTTGCTAATAAAAAAGTTAAAATGGAGCGGCCCAGAACCGATCCTGTGGGACCAGGAACTAACTCTGACCCAGTCATTCAAGTGACACGTATTGACGTCTGCTATAAAGATAAGAATTGATCCAGGCAATAAAGGGATAAGGAAAGTTCTGGAGGCTATGCTTTTGCAGCATCTTGGTATGCGAAGTAAAGTCAGAATATTTTTTATTTTTTATTTTTTTATTTTTATAATTTTGGAAACGACACTGACTAAACTAATTAAACGGTAATTTTTAACATCGTGGAATGAACCCCTCTTATGAACTGGGGTGAACATGAAGGAATGGTGTAAGAGAGAAATGGATTTTGAAAAACGAAGAAATATGGGATGGTAAGAGCTAAAGTGCAGTTTTTAAGGAAAAGTGGTGAAATGCCTTCAGGGTTATAAAACCAGTTGACTTTCAAAGCGGGAGACATTCAGCAACATGTTAATAGACCAACTAAACACAGAAAGGAACAAAACTCAAGCCTGTTGGACTTCGTTATAACTTCCTCTAACCTACCAGTCTCCCGGTCAGTCATGCCACCTCTTCCCCCACACCCACTTGAGGCAAAGTGACCAAGATGTTCTTCTGAAAGCTTTTGAATGCTAGGCTAACCCATGAGGCCCGTCCAGATCTAACTTCAACCATTTATACATATCCGTTTATTTATTTCTGAAAGATATTATGATATTATTCTAAAAGACTTAAAAGAGAGAAGGGTGTTTAACGTCAACACTCTGGAAGGGACCAGAGAGGGGCTGAGCTGGAAGAGGAAGAAGTGGAAATCAGCATGATGGTAGAGGGAAAGTAGGAATTCCGCTGCAGTGTCGACGTCATTTCCCAAAACGGCCCTGGTAGGTGTCTGAAGGCAGCTGGCTGGAGTGGTCTTTTGGTTCCAATTCATATAGAAAAAATGTACTTGTGTTCAGGTTTGGCTTTACATATGAGGAAATCCTCAAGGTTTCAGCGAGCTTAGTAGAAGCCAGAAACTGCTTCATTGCAGGTGGCTTTAAATATAGCAGGAGTAGGGTTACAGTAAGCATGTTTTTTCACGTTGTTCGATGTTGTCCGATGTTCTGACCAAGCCAAGGTGGACGTCCTCTGGTAATAGGGCTAGTCACTGGTATGAAACTACGAAGAGGTCATGTAGAAGTGTTTGAACTGCAGCACTGCACTGTGACTGAGGTTGGTGCTAATGACCTTGCTGTCGCAAGCGGATTCTGCAGCAAAAGGGGCCCTTTTTGGCCCTCTCGGAAGGGATCTCAGCCTTGTTCCCTCGGACGCCTTTCCAACTCTGCGTCTGAGGTTACACGCTTTTTGGCAAGCCTCGTGGGATGGACAGGACGGCAATAAATTACGAGCTATTAAAGGCACTGTTGAGGAATGGCACTCGGCGTGTCGTCGCAGTCGCCGTGAGGAGGTGGCGTTGGCCCGTTTGCGCATTGGTCACACTCGACTTACTCACTGTTTCCTTTTGCAGGGGATTGACACTCCTGAATGTTATTGGTGTCGGTGGCCACTTACGGTCCGGCACTTCCTTGTTGATTGTTGCCATCTTGATGGTTTTCGTCGTCGTTTCCATCTTCCGCATGACATTGTGCGTCAATTGGGCGATAAGTCTGTCCTCCTGTCCGGTGTTTTTCAATTTTTGCAGGAGGTACAGATGTATGACAACATTTAGATTAGGGGTTTGAATAATATCTCTGTAATGTGTGGTGCAGTGGCAACCCGGACCACTGCACTGTGACTGGGGTTGGCGCTAATGACCAAGCTGTCGACGCGCCATTAAGCCTCACCCCTCCCCTTCAAGAATTTCTTATTGGGAATCCACGTCCCAACCTTTAAGATATGGTAGGCCAGTTTATGCAGTTCATAATATCTTTTAGAAATAAATAAACGGATGTGTATAAATGGTTGAAGTTAGATCTGGACGGGCCTCATGGGTTAGCCTAGTATTCAAAAGCTTTCAGAAGAACATATTGGTCACTTTGCCCAAGTGGGTGTAGGGGAAGACGTGGCATGACTGACCGGGAGACTGGAAGGTTAGAGGAAGTTACAACGAAGTCCAACAGGCTTGAGTTTTGTTCCTTTCTGTGTTTAGTTGGTCTATTAACATGTTGCTGAAGGTCATAGTCTTGGAGGAACTCGAGGTATTCACAGGCGGTGCTTTTTTTTTGACTGTGTACTTTGACATATAAATCAGTCATGTAACAAAATTATTGTCTCCAACCAGAATGGAGGTGAGGTTGAGGAAGCTGAAATAAGATTAATAAGGTAGGCTGGCCAGCAGTGTTGCAGAAAAACTTTGGGCCAGTAGCAGCAACCTATTCAAAGCTGGCGGTTTCTTCTAAGGTGGAGACAACGTTGGAAGAATTCCAACTCATCAGGTCTACTTTTCTATGTTTGATGCATAGCTGGCTGGAAGACGTGTATTGGTGGTTAGAATAGATGCAATCTTGGTCCATTCCGTCATAATTCGTGCACAATGCAGTAAATTGAATAAACAAAAATACAAATCACTAAATAAATCGTTAGATTGGTAACAAAGATCTGCTTCCATGACCGGGAAAACTCCTAACTAGGTAGAAGACATAACCTTTTGCAATCTGTTTGTAATCGGTCCAAAAAATTACTCCTTAGAACTACTGGAACGATATAATTACACTCCCAAATTGGAATTTTCCCTGTGTTATATGTTGGCCCAAGAAATAACGTCCCACATGCAGGATGTGAGCTACAATATTATATGGACCTGAATTACAAAAAAAGTTATTGTATACTATTAAAATTTATTTGAATTGATCAATTTCAATTAATTATTTAATACATAGCAAATTTTGATTATTACAATACAAATTTTAATGGCGAATTAAGAAAGCTATAAAGTTGATCCTGTGGTCACAAAGTTAAGACTTTGAGATTGAGTACTATATACGGCAGATTCTGAATTTACTAAAAATAGCAAGTACGGTTGCTTCTTTTGTACTCGCTCTAGTTACAAAAAAAAAGTAAGACAAGTTCTTTACTCTTCATAAGTAACTGAGACATTAGCGCTGATTGTCAGTTTTTGTTTTATGTTCGCAGCAAACAAACAGTGTTTCCCAAAAAAAATTCTGCTAATTCCCCCAAAAAAGATCTAGATAAGTTCAAAAATTGGTCTGACGGTGACATAAGCTGGATGGTTTGTCGATCTTCAGATCCATGTCATGGTAAGGTCTCTGTACTGAACGTTTTTTTTTTTTGGGGGGGGGGGGGGGGGGGTTCGATTGGAACCTAGTAGAACCTGATGTTTTGCCATTCTTGATGTCCATTGGTCGATTATGTGTTATGAAAGATCGTCTACACCTCACCACCCTACAGTCATGGCCAAAAAAAGTACATTTTTTTCAATTAGAAGCATCAATTAGAAGCAATCACAAACTGTCCTCAAAAAAATAAAACAAGTTTGGGAGCCGTGGATGATGAAACAAAGGCTGGACTGGGCAAAATGGTACAATACTTCGACTTCTCAACAGTGGAGTAAGGTAAAACACATCAATATCAATTTTGTACAGGGTATATCTTACTCCATTGTTGAGAAGCCGAGCCCTGTCCTATTTTGCCCAGTTCAGTTTTTGTTTCATCATCCGCGGCATGATTTTCGGCTTCTTTCATGGCCGTCGAGCTTTCTTGTCCGCTGCACAAGTCACCTCCTGACGGTTCCTGGGCTTGCAATAACCCCTGATTGCTCCCAAAGTTGTTTTAATTTTTAGAGGACAGTTTGTGATTGCTTTGAAAAAGATGCGTCAGTTTACGATCATCACCGGCAGATGATATGCGTCCTTTCCCACATCTTCTCTTTCGCTTGGGTGGTGCAAGTCCATCCTTTTTCTTTACCAAATTAACCACCAGAGCCGAATTTGCAATTGTTTTGCTATACTCTTCTGTGTCACGCTTGTATTTTTCAATAACAACTTGATTTGACCATGTTTACTTGGACTTTTGAACTTTCTTTACCCGTATGGATGAATTTAGTCGAATTGAACTTGAACAGGACAAAAACGTCAATTAGTAAGTTCAACTACATTTCTAGAAGCCTGAAACTGTTAAAACTACTAACGTAAATCTTTGTACAATATCGTAATTAGGGAAGCAGCTTAAAATTCTTACCAGTATTGGTGAGAGCCTTCCTATCAACAGTCAGCCATTTGCAATGATTCTTGCGACCTCTGGTGTCAAACTTAGGAAAGCTGCCACAAAGCATCAGACAGTGACATTTAGTGTTGTAAAATGGAGTTAAATACATACCTAACACTAAAATGAAGTTTTAATATCAGTTAAGTAACCTAAATATTCAATTTTGATTCTAATTGAAAAAAATGTACTTTTTTTGGGCGAATCTACATATATAATACGGAGCAGGTGGCCAAGTCACCGGCCACGCCATTCCGTCGTACAATCAAGTAGTCCACCCTGTAGTGCCATCTGTTGACGGGATTCTCCTTCAAATACGGGTTGGGACACTTTTCCAACGTCTTCGAACAGATGGCGCCACTTACCAAACCTGCCATGTTGCCGTCTATTGACGGCCTTTGGACTACAACTTCGGGTTACAACACTTTTTCCTAAGTCTTCGAAGAGATGGCGCCACTTATCAGACCTGCTGCACCGGTTTTGGGTTCTTTTTTGGGTACTGATGTGGTACCAAAGCGGCCAACAAAGTTTTATTCGCGTGGACTGTGCCATTGTCGGCGTTTGAACTAAAAAAAAAAAAACCCGTGTCTACTAAACCCAAGGCCAACTGAGATAGTAGCTGCGCTACACTCCCAGCGCAGCTACTATCTCAGTTGGCCTTGACTAAACCAGACAACTTTAAACCAAACGACGATTGGGGGCCTCGAAATTGGTAGCCTGATACGATGGAAAGGACCAAATGCTGACTTTCACAAAGGAGTTGAATTGTTTTTAAGCAGGCTAGACTTAGAGAACAATGTGGCCATGCACGGTCACGAGGTGAATTGTTTCAAAGGATTAACTTAAACATAGGGTTACTTGCTTACTGAATGCTAGATTTCTCAGGGCTTTTTTTAGCCTTCAGTCAAACATACGCATGCGACTTTTCCGGGGCTGCACCAAAAGGGAAATATCACGGGTCGTCGTTTTCGGGGGGTTTGGGAGAGGGTGCCAGGGCAAGTGTGTGTGGCGGGCAATGCGCGCTACTGAAGTGAATTGTTTCAAAGGATTAACTATGGGATTACTTGCTTACTGAATGTTGGATTTCTCAGTGATAGGGTTTTTTTTAGCCTTCAGTCAAACACACGCCAGCTACTTTTCCAGGGCTGCACCAAAGGGAAAATGTCACGGGGCGACGTTTTCGGGGAGGGGGAGGCGTGCAAGCGTGTATGGGGGGGACACGTATGTGAATCCGGGACGGGGCAGGAGTGTGGGGATTGGGGGTTAAAGTTATTGTGGGGGGAGAGGGCATATGTGGGAGCCATTCACATGTTCGGTCTTCGGTTTGATAAATTTAAAACCAAAGACCAAACACCTGGATGGAGGCGGAGTGGGGGGAGGGGGGTGCAGCATGCGCACGGGCAGAACTAGTCCATAATAATTTGGCCATAACTGTAGTAATGCTACATTTCATTCGACAAAATGGTATACAATATCTTATACTATTTCGGATTCTATAATTAAGGAATTTTATATGTAAAAACTGCACAATGCAAGGAAACCTATTCTTCACAACCTTTTCTTCTTATTTGAAATTGTTCATTAAAACCCAGTATGGATCACAATTGAGTTTCTGAATTGTTTCATATTAACAATAAACCTGCTTTTTTTAATATCCTCCTATTTCAGCTTTCAAGAGATGGCGTTCTACGACACACCTACTATGATTGATTTGATTTTAAACAAGACATCAAATGAAAAACTTCACTACATTGGGCATTCCATGGGAACGACAATAGCATTTGTTATGCTATCAATTCGGCCAGAATACAACGAAAAAGTAAGAAAGTCTTAATTTACAAAATGTGGAAGTGATGTTCTTGTACTGAAGTACCTGTGTGCCGTTTTAAACCAAATACGAAATTATATTACTTGCTTCGATTTCAATCAAAGCCTCGACAGATCTGTCAAGCTTTCTTTAAACCCATTTTAATGAGAACCTCGACTCATTTCTCGTGGTTTAAAAAAAAAAAGGTTCAACCAGTTAATAAAGTTGTAATATTTTAGCACTATTTACAAAATATTAGGTATAGACCCATTTTTTTTCGAGTGAGCAAGAAATATTGTGCCAGTTCTTTTGGTTTTTAACCCAATTGCGCAACAAAAATTGAAAAGAAAAATGTTACATTTAATTCCAGATCCGTCTTTCTTTTTGATAAAAAAAAAACAGACTTTTCATAAAGTTAATAAGAAAATAAGAATTCGCTGGGTTTACAGTAGGCTAAGCACAGAAGGATACTGAAGCACCAGCAAGACACTAATATTCGTCAGGCTTTAAATAATCGGCTGCTGACATCCCTGGCAGTCTTTTCCATTCCACAGCGATAAATAAAAACAAAAAGAAACAAGATAAAAACTACTACAGGTACCAGAACAAGCATAAACAAAGTCAGTTATTCTCTTATCATCCAAAAGGAATTGTTGAACATACACACTTCCAGTTAAAAAAAAAAAAGCGTAAATATTTGTCTACGCAACAGTGATCACATAAACCGCCCAGAGCCCAATACTCTACGAGACGTATCACACAGTGTCATGGTTGGCATGGAAGTGACGTAAAAACATTTATTTTAATAATCTTAAGTGTTGGCTAAAACTCGACCAATCCCGCTTTTCCGAAATTTTTATAACAGTCGTTGATAATCTTTGTTCCACTTACAGGTTCACGGAGTGTATGCCCTGGCACCTACGGTGTACTTGGAACATACCCGAGACCCTGTACTACAACTCGGTGCTAAAGAAGAAATAGTAGAGTGGATTATCAATACGTTTCAAGTTTATGCGTTCGAATTCAATAACATGTTCCTTCAAACCCTGCAACAACTACTTTGTGGCAGTCCTCTTCAAATGAAAATCTGTCATTTTTTATTAAACGTATTTCGAAAACAAGACCTTGCTCGGCTCAACACGGTAAGCATACTTAAAAGACAGTGCATTATTTAACGTTTTTTTTTACAAAGATGTAGAAAAAAATAAGACTTTTTATGTCATGAAATTAACGTTCATCTGATTTAGCACAATTCAGATGAAGCTAAAGATTTATATAAAGCTAGACTTATATAAAATCAAGTGATATATACAAACATATATATATATATATATCAGATTATATAAAAATCATATCCCACCAGAGTGATTTAAGAGAGTTTGAATCAAATGTTCATAGGTTTCTGAGTATAAGCCATGTCGTCATTTATGATGAAGGAACTTTATTGTAAAATGGAAACGTCATATTAGCATTCCACAGAAGGACTTGTCTCTTAATTCATACACATTCTAAGTATCATTTTTAATATCCTACGTCGAAATGCCTCATGCTATATTTGCAACAAGGATTGGACTATGCAGTAATCTTGGTATGTCTGGAAACTTTTTCGTGTTTTTTTTACTGTAAAGTGTTAACTTGGAAGGTCTCTTATTAATTTATTAAGTACAGAAAGCTTAGAAAACATATACGTGACCTACACTGTCTTGTGGAAATGCTTGTCTGTAAACTGCCACGTACAGTCGCTTCCATTATCAATAAAAAATGTTTAATTGTGTAGTTCTGGAGAATCCTGCTATTCTGTGCTAACTGGTGGCTATAAAGTCCCAACCAACCATAATAATAGCAAAATCTCCTGCTTAGCTACCAATAAATTTTCAAAAATACCTCACACAATCAGTTCCAAAGCAAGCTAGACTTATTACTGAACTGAAGCATTTGGAAATTATCCATCCACTCGGACAAGTCAGTTCTTATGCATTTTGGTGTGCCCAACCCTAGTTCACTGCAGATGATGTTCCACTATTTTAAAATCTGTTGCTCAAACAACTGACCTTAGAATTATTATTAATCACAATCTTAAACGTCTACCCATACAACTTAAAATTATTGTTAAAGGTAAGCATTCTAATCAACCGTATTATAAATTCTTAGAACCTTAAGTGAAGTACTTAGGTTGCCATCATTTGGTGCCCCTATTAGAAAAAGGATTTCTCGATGCTTGAACATTCGGCGTGTTACTAAAAAGATTCAAGATTTACCTTGCATAGCATATGAACAGTAGTAGTGGTAAAGTGTTATATGAGGACCCACATACCCCCGTGACGTCACTTCCTGTGGGCAGGGCTATGAAGTCACTTTTGTTGGGCAGGGCTTCCGATGGGCGTCAATCTGGAGGAAGGTGGGAAAGTGCTTTTTGCTACCTTTTTTCGTTTTCGTCAATCTGGAGTAGGGTGGAAAAGTGCTATCTGCTACGTCTTATGACGTCACTTCAGGTGGGCGGGACTTCCAGAGTGCGTCAACCTGGAGGAGGGAGGGTGGGAAAGTGTCTTTTGCTACATTTTTTCATTTTTCGTCAAACTGGAGGAAAGTGGGAAAGTGTTTTTTGCAACTTCTTATGACGTCACTTCCGGTGGATGGGGCTTTAACATCATAGCCAAGATGGTGGCGCCCATGTACACCGGAAGTGCGGCCATTTTCCATGATGGCGACCGCCAGGTAAACCGGAAATGTGGGGATTTTACATGATGGCCGCCTACATGAAAATTTGAATTGACGCACCGGGTCGAAGTCAAACTGGGTCAAGGTCAACCACAGGGAGGGTCTTTTGCTTCCTAAATGTGTCCTTTTGTTACCGGTGTTCTTGTGCTGCCTAAATGTGCCCTTATGCTACCTTCATCCGATTGGAAGGAAACTAGGAATCCCCTCCTGCCTTTACCCGAGTAGACAGAGCTGGGTTTCCCCTAGGGGAATCCCCGCCTACCCTCGCCTGACTGACAGAGCTGGGTTCCCGCAAGGATTTTGTATGATTGAACTGGAACTCGGTTTTCCCAAGGGGAATCCCCTCCTGCCTTTGCATGATTGGGCAAGAACTGGGTTTTTCCCCAAGGGGAATTCCCTCCTGCCTTCGCCCGATTGGACAGGAGCTAGGAATTCCTCTTGGGATATATTTTTGCAGTTTTTTCCCTATAAAAAGGACGGCCCATCCATCATTCATACCTCACTCCCGGATGTGTTTGGATTTCAACACAGAGCTCATTGAGTTAATCAGGAAATTCAGTCAAGGTAAGTACCATAATTTTTTTTCTGTAGTCCTATATTTTTTCTGTAGCCTACAAGTTTTCGCATTGTGAAAATGACGAATAGTCCATTGCTTATTTGATGCAGAAGAATGTACTTGCTTCCATGACAAGCTGCCCGACTTTCTTAAGAGTCAGTAACCCCCATCTCAAGATGGAGGATTGGGTCACCAGCAATACGAGATACCTCTAGTGGGTGAATGCATCTTTGGCAATCCACTTTAATTTCTCCTATCTATACACATGGCACTGAAAGCAATATGCTAGAAGTTTGTTTACACCAGCTGGAAAACTGCAAAGCCCAGATCAGCTTGGGATTAAAGTTTGCTAGGGACGGGGCATTCATTCAAGTGGGATTCTGGTAAAGATATTCTTATATACATAATCCCAACGACATTCTCGCTCTACATTTTCACCGAGCGAGGCAGCGGCTGGGTTGTATCTTGCATCAATAACCTACTAATCAGTGTCGAGGTATAAGCCGCTGCGAGCATCATTGTACATCCCGCTTCAAAAAGCGCACACTAGCAAGAATAAAGCAGTAGTAAATTTTCAAAATTTAGATGATCAGAAATGCTTTCTGTATTCGTACTGGCTGTGGCTTTGCTGTTGGACAGAGTCGACCCGGAAGATTACTGCAAGTTTGAGGATATGCTCGATACTTCCTTGCTGTCCTACCCTGCTAACATCGCGAAAATTGACAGGTTTGTAAAGGCGAATGATCTATCAAGAAACAGGAGTTACACCTGCAATGTGTCTCTGTAGAACGACGATGACAATGATTTGGAACCTTAACACCCAGTAGTGCACCATTACAGATGCAGCTGCTTTTCTACACTATTGAGGTTCAGGATCCCACGCCAAGTTATAATGTAGAAACTGTTTCGACAGTTTCGGAAGAGAATGGATGATCCTGGCCCATAGGAAAGAATGCATCAAAATTAATCCCGTACAAGCTCTTAGATTTTAGAAGCCAGGAGAAAACACTCTTGCATTCAAGAACTATAGATATACGCCGATTTTGAATGCCCCCTTTGCTCTTTCCACATGGCTCAACCCGATGCTTTGACAAGTTCAACCACTGAAATCCATCAACACCTTCCTTGCAGTTTCGGCTCTGTTCTAGTGGGACACGACAGGAAGATTATACGTCACAAGTACCACATGGGAGAAGACGCGATCAACATATGTTATAAATGTATGGAAGAAGAAGCTCGATATTACAGGAACCGGCTGAAAATGCAAAACCCCTCCACCATAACCCATCCACAGAAACCGATTTTAAGATTGCCTGCGTTTGTCATTATTGCGGGAAAGCTTTCAAAAAGTGTGACCAGATAGCAAACACCGATGGGGAATCTAAAATACGGATCATAGCAATAAGGTGAGGGTTAATTACCACGCCAGCGGGAAATACAGAGGAGCTGCTCATCCAAACTGCAACCTAAACTCTCGAAAACGAAAAACCTTTCCCGTCGTACTCCACACTCTGGAAGGGTATAACATGCAACTTCTAGTACCCGTGGTGCACACGTTTCCAGGGAAAGTAGATGTTATTGCTCACAACACCGAGAGGATACAAACCATAATGATTTAGGATCAAGTCTGCAAGATTAATCTTAGTTTTATAGGTAGCCAGAACTTCTTAAATGCTTCTCTAGATACTCTAGTAAAGAACCACTGGAACAACAATAGCGGCTTCCCCATCCTCCGGCAGCTTTAGACTCTGGATTGAAATCAATGTGGTTTACGAAAGAAACCACCCAGGAAAAGGCAATGAACCTGTTAACACAGAAGGGTGTTTCCCCGTACGACACTCGTTAAGACACTCGTTCTGCCATTAAGACACTCGTTCTACTCCCGTTTGAAAGATGGAATGTTGGCGGGAGACGAATACGTACGACCAATAAACTTCTGGCTTAGGATGAATTCGAAGGTCCTTCGTACCTTCCACGAGATACCAAATGACCGATGTTTTCCTGCTCGCTGACGTCTTTCAAGATATCCGAAAATTGTGCCTTAAAAATGACAAGCTGCACCCCTGCTGTTACATTTCCACTCCAGGGTTAAGTTGGCAGCTCTTTAGGACGCAGGAGCCCGAGCACGATCTCAACTCATCTGGCACCAGAGAAGGAATTTTTTTTTCATTGAAAAGAGGCATTGGAAAGCCAATAACAAATACCTTCCTCTTTTCATCCCTAATGAACCCTTCCTATACATAATGGACTGGGATATGAACAAGCCATGTGCGCTCATCTCCCCTGCGACAAGTTCCGCTACCTTACCAGGGAGGAGTTTAGATATTTGGATGTAGACAGTGTACCAGACAATGCCAACGTGGGCCGGTATAGACTGGAAGTGGACCTGGAGTACCCCAAAGAGATGCACGATATGCACAACAACTATCCACTAGCTCGTGAGAAGATCAACATTGGAAAGGAGCTTATTTCTCTCTATTCTCTGAATCTGGTAGAAGATTTAAACCACAAGATCAAGTCCTCCAACATCAAATTCGCCCCAAACCTTCTGCACAAGAATAGGTACACCCTTTACTACAGGAACTTGAAATTCTATCACCAGCACGAACCAATACTTCGGCGTATCCGAAGAGTCTTTGCCTTTAACCAAAGACCGTGGATGAAATCTAACATTGAGTTCAACACCGCAAAAAGGCAAGAAGAAACCACTCCTTTCGCCAAAGACTACTTCAAATTGCTGAATAATTAGGTTTTTGGAAAAACCCTAGCATATAAGCAAAGTCGCCTCCACGTGAAGCTGTGTACCAACGAGAAAACGACGCCGAAATACACTTCCCAACTGCATGGCAAATCCTTCAAGATCATAAACGAAAACCTGGTGTAACTCAACCACCGTGTTCATAGCGCGGTGTGCGATTTTACAACCTACTCCGGATTTACCATAGTGGAACTCTCCAAACTCTTCATGTTCTAATTCCATTACGACTACATTCGGCCGAAGTACGAAGACCGCACCTAACGCCTTTACACGTATACCGAAAGCCTCTGATACAAAATCGAAACAGAGGACATATTATATCTAGACATGCTCACTGACAAAGACTGTTTCGACACAAGCGACTACCCTTCGAGTCATCCCTTTTTCTCCAGCACGAACAAACAAGAGTTGGGGAAAATGAAAGTCGAAATGGGCAGCATCCCCATCCTAGAGTTCATTGGCCTCAGGTCAAAGATGTACTCGAATTAAACCTCTGACAAAAGAGGATGTCAAAAAGGCCAAGAGCATCTAAAGCTTGTTCTTGAAAAAACATATGAGCTTCAGGAAGAAAATATTTGGCACCTCCGCAGGAAAGGAAGCTGGACCAAGATTTCCAGTTTTGGCCAAAAAATGTGTAACGTTAAAATATCCAAATCCCTCCTCTCGCTTTACGATGACAAGAGTTTTGTCCTGGACAACGCCGATACTCTAGCCATCGGTCATTATGCTACTGGTGCGTGGAACAAATACGCGGACGATTTCGACTAGGACGTGGACGTGATGAGCGACGAGGATGTGGAGGAAAAGTTGTCCCTCCAGTTCAAAGAACCCGAAGCACAAAAACTGACTGAAGCGAACACAGCCAAGGAGAATGTGAAGGCCGTCCACAGGGCCATCGTATTGGAGAACAGGCAGAGAAAGTTGAGGGATTTTGAGGACTGGAAGGAGACTAGAAAGGAAGACTCCGTCACTAAGAAAAAATACTCGCTCGCTAGAAATGGAGGCGCGGAGAAAAGCTAGGATGACGAAAAAAAACAGCAAGTGCAAGTAAATCTCTTGCTCAGAAAACAAAAGTGCAGAGGGAAGATAGGTTGAAGAATATGGCCTCTAGTAAAAGAACAGCTCAAGCTCGAGAAATTAAGGAGCAAAGAGTGGCTAGACCAAAGGAAAACGCCGCTGGTAAAAGAAAAATTCTAGAAAACAAAACGAGGATGAAAGAAAAATTAGTCTAGAGAAACCCCAAGCTCGTGAGAGCACGATAATCTCTGAGCCACTTGGATTAGGCACTGGTGAAACTACGTTAAAATAAAAATGCGCCATATGCCTTGTATGCCTTTTACCTCTAGCAATATTAAAAGGAGTCTTGTTTATCGCACTTTTGAAAAGCGATCCAATTTTGGGACTAATTCATCATTTTCATGCTTCAGTGCACTCAACAATACTCACAATAATGCTCATAATGCTTTTGCACGAGTGCCTAAACCCGATGTTCCTTTACAGCAAATTCATCATTATTGGATCTGGAATGAGAGAAATAGGAAGAGGAATGGCGGCCATCTTGGAAAATGGGTGCACTTCCGGTTCACATGGGGGCTGCCCTCTTGGCAATGACTCCCTAACCCACCGGAAGTGACGTCATAGCCCCGCCCACCAGAAGTAATGTCATAACAGGTAGCAAAAAGCACTTTTCCATCTTCCTCCAAATTGACGAAAAACGAATGAAGGTTGCAGCAGGTACTTTCCCACCATCCTCCATATTAACGCCAACTGGATGCCTCGCTCACCGGAAGTGACGTCATAAGAGATCGCAAAAAGCACTTTCCCACCCTCCTCCAGATTGACGCCTGCTGTAAGCCCTGCCCACCGGAGGTGACATCATGGCCCCGTTCACTGGAAGTCACGTCATAGCCACGCTCACCAGATGTGAAGTCATGGGTGATATGGGTCCTTGTATTGCACTTTTCCACTACTAACAGTGGAAATTTTGAATATTCCAGTATAGTGGCAGAGAAAACTATTATTACCCTAAACAAAATTCTATGGTTACCCTAAGCAAAGCAGTAGAATGTGGTAAAGCCAATATAATGAACATTTATACAATTAAAAATGCATTTTTTCGACTCGTTTATGATCAAGCTAAATATTTTCTTTAGCACAAGGTTAAATGTCAAACATAGTAAAAACGCTTGATAGAAACCACAACGCAACAACTTTAAACAGCGCATACAATTTTTAAGAATACTAAAAAAGGCCTAAATCGGGACAAATTAACCTGATTTAGAAACTCTTTGTATTCTGGTACAACGTACACCAGTGCATAATCACCTTACTCCCGTAAACAAACAGTTATCGTGCGTTTCTTTTCCATAAAACAGTTTAGCAAAACACGAGTATGGTGTAAACTCAAAGTAAGTATTACACCATATATACTAATCCAATCCCATTTACCAAACTATTGTTTCACTAAATTGCTAGATGGACCAGAAACGCTTGGTTATTAGATTATATTTCCCTTTACACAAACTAAGAATTAAACATTTTCCCATAGGGAATGTCAGCATGTATGATAGAGCAATGTAAGAATTGGTTGTCCTTTTATCAAGTTTTGCCAGACCTTTAGGTCCTTTTTAGTGTTTTATTTTAAATAGCTTACTTTAGTTGTTGCTTTGTGATGAAGCCGTCCTTCATTTGAACATTTTTTCTCAATGCTACTTAGCGCTCAACACCGTTGGACATAGTGTCCCCCCCCCCTCCCGTCCAAAATGAACATCTTCGACTCCAGTTTTCAACGTCAGCAGCCAGAAGTATTCCCCATAATCCTGTGGGAACCCAATTTGCAATTTCCAACTACAAATTAAATCTGAACTCTTTTCACTACTACCGCAACCCCACTGGAAGTTGACGCCATCTTTCCAACTTCATTATGTACAAATGTAAAAGTGAGCTTTTGTTTAGGCATAAAGCTGACTTGCTTTTCACTATGTTGTAAATAGGATAATGGGTACGCTAACGTCGACCCATATGTACATTTTTGGCAGCTGGATTTATTTTATGCCCAGGCCAATTTTCCTTTCAGCCAAACAGGACTAAGCTTCATGTAAGCACTCAGTAGAGTTTAAACTTACTTTAACTAGGCCGGCTAAAACACCGTGCTTATGAACGCCCAATGTTGTGAGTGTATCTTGTAAAACCTAGATGGCAGTGGTTGCACCTGCTATTAATCAGCTTTTTATATTGAATCCTATTCCTGACGGTAAACCTGGCATTCCTTCTATTAATCAAGTACTTCTACAATTTAATAAGAGTTATCATTCACGCAGCATTGCAGCAAATGAATTTAATTATGCTTTCACCTTTTATTATAGGTAACATTTGTTTTGCACCACGTTTCTCAAGCCTATGATCCTTCTATTAACTGCAGTAATGCATTTGAGTAAAAACCATTGAAACCTTTTCATTAAGCCATGAGCAGGTTCACTTTTAATGAATCTTTACTCATTTTAATTTGTAAATGGCCCTACGTCAACCAGTCAACATGGTTTCAAAGTTTCAATTCCCCTGACCATTCACAGCAGTGCAGCTACCTCATCCGGCTGCACTTCCCCTCTACCTTTTGAGTGAGAGCTCTGCCGACCTCTCTCAGCTCCTCCCAGTCCTATTGTTCTCACAGGCTATCAGCCACCATGCAATCGCTCTCCTCCAGGTCTGTGCTACGTGGAGGGTTGAGAATCCGACTCACAGGTATAAAACTGACCAGCAGCCTCTCCTCTACAGCATAGCTCACAACCAAACACTACAGGTTACTATCGCCAGTTCGGAGTTCAGGAAGTCTGACTGCAGCAAAGCCATGCCAGGCAGATAGAAGCCAGTCATAGTTAGGGAACTTGATTTAATTTTCTTTATGCCTCTACTTCGAGTTTAATGGTAGAACTTAACGTTAATTATGTTGCAATTTTTAGTGGAGATTTTTAGATTCGGTACTTTGGTTCTTTAAACTCGCCAATGGTTTCACGAGTCTCTTCCTATAAACTCAGCTTTTTATTCCTAAACTTAATTTTAGGGCATTTTATTTTAAAATGTGGTGATTTTTTTTCTCTACACGGCGACAGTGTTAGACAGTAAACCATTTAGATGTATTTCTACTGCACAAATTGATTTTGTAATGCGAAATTTTAGTTATTAACTCCGATTTAAAAATTGTTTAAAATTTTATTGTAAAATACCAAGTTTTTTTTTATAAACTGAAACAAAACCACCCAGTCTCAAAGTCTTGCTTACTTGTCTATTTAAACTAGTATGGATAATTTAGATTAGTTGAATTGTGCTATCCTTTCTGGTGGCATGAATACCGTGAATTAACTTAACCATACTGCTAGCATAAGCAAGCATTTGGATGCTAGGACCTTCAACCAAGTCATTGAACAGCTATTGCTTGATTTAAAAGTACCACAAAATGAGATTCAAACTTAAGTCCGAAAGTATGTTGAGTCGAAACCGCAACAGACCATAACTAGCAACGCCTACCAACACCTCAGGGAAGTAGCCGTCACTACAGTATTGTGATTTCTACCAAGTGATTTTACTCTGTTTGACGTTTAGCCTTGTGCTAAAAAGAAGTTTGCTTGATAAGGAGTCGTACACGACTCGAAACGTTCCATTTTTAATTGTTTAAATATGTACCATATTGACTTTACCCTACCCTATCATCAGTTTGGTGCTTCTCCTCTTGTTGATCCTAAGCTAAGGGAGTAGTTTCACCTACAGATCTATGCCACAACACAGAGACATCCGATTACATTGGAATAGTCTTACACAGACACAAGTTAGCTTGGCATTGCTATACCTGTTTTTCTCGCTTTATTGTGAGTGCGATTTTATAGTTGTGCAACTTTCTACCCGAAGACAGGTGTTATTAGCTATACAAATTAACTATTCCTAATTTCAGTACTGTTAATATAACTATTAAAGTCATCATTGCATGCTAAACAGCTACCATGGTAATACACTAAGAGCCTGTACACTAAGAGCCTAATAACACTATGAGCCTGTGTATCGCTCCCACGATGCAATGAGAACTCTCAACAACCGTATAATGGTCAACTACGATTTCATTGCACATCGCGTACCACTGCTGAATGCAAATCATTTTTGCTGGCTAAAGGTTTCGTCTTTCCTGATTTTGTTGATGAGCAGAATGAAATAGTTGGTGTTTCAGCTAAAATCTTAGTTTTAAACCAAATGACGACATACACGTTACTAAAGAGTCAAACGTGGCAACCCGGTACAATAGAAAGGCCTATTTATTTCGTATAGATGAGGACTGCCAGAGCCGAGTTGAATTTTTTCAAAGTTGTCGGCACCAAAATTGCGTGACAGTTTCGGCTTGGTTATCGTTTGGTATATTCAAAGGTCTTCACAAACCGAAAAAATGAAGATGGGTAAAAATTGGAGGAGAGGGTAGAGGATACGACAGTAATTCAATAATAAAGAAAATAGGGCCACGTCATATCAGAATATTATTAGAACTACATTCATCAGCCCGAAATTAATCCGTCTTTAGTTAAGTGGGTCCTGCAGTTAAATAATTGGCAGAAACCACGCTCCGTGTGGACTGCAAGAAAATTAATTTAATTTTTTGCCTGTGTTATTTTTTTTTACAGAGCAGACTAGATGTTTTCCTGCACCTGACACCATCAAGTTTTTCAGTGCAAACTGCGGCCCATTACGGCCAGGTATGTACACTTGAATGAATCTGACAACTTTCTACGACATCGTGTTGATAGCTCAAGGTCAGCTGTAGCAAATTTTAGTTATTGGGGAAACGTACAGGGTAGCACAGTCCGTAAATACAGTTTAAAATGTTCCCCCTCAAAATTTAAAAAAGAATTAAGAATGACTACTGGAATGTTGTTTTTGTTTTATTCGGTGATGAACGGAACTCAGTTCACGCATGCAGTTTGTTGCTCATGTTTCGTCTAATTGGGACTTTTATCTTAGCCCACACATTTTTCCAGCATTTTCACCAATGCGGAGAAAGTGCTTTACGAGCTCATAAGAGACTTGTTGGTGTTCCCTGTCTACAGTACAGGTCGGATCTTGGATGAAAAATAGTACACGCGTGAATATGTTGCTGGCTTATTTACACTTGACTTTATAACTTGGTGAGTGGCAGTGTGCCAGCTTAAAAAGTTATTTAAAATTGGCAAAAAGTTACGTAAAGTTAAAATTATTACCGATTTATTACATTCTTTATTTTGTAATTTATTTGGTAATAAAATATTTTATTTATTACCAGTAGCGCTCGGTATTAACATTAAGTATGCAGTATATCCTGGGTTCGAGTCCCAGTCGGGGCAGTTGACTTTTCTTTCTTTCTCACATTAGTTTACCTTGTATCCTCACAAGGGTAGTCTTTAATGCAGACTATTTGCTTCTTTTACCTTTTACCTTGTGATTCATTCTTTATTTATTGCTTGCATTATTTGAAATTGAAATTGAAAATAAGTTCATCACCGTTTAAGTGAATTGGAGCATGCAGGGCAAGGTTGTCACTAGTCCTAGTCCACGCATTACAAATCTAAAACTCTAATGTAAATACTAAAAACTATAGGCACTCCATAAGAGACTGTACGAAGGTATGCAAACAAATTGACTAGCATAAAAGTAGTTGGCGGAGCAGAGCAAGCGTAGCGTAGCCTATAACGAACACTGAATTGCAAAATGTTGGTTGGTTGGTTGGTTGCACTTTTGTAGTCTGGGTGGAGCCCAAACTAAAGGGCAGATTGCCATGAAATTTTCACATTGCTAGATAACCCAAAAAGTATTGCTGAGCTCGAATTTGCCATAAATTAATCAATTATAATCCACGAAATAACAATTTTTGTAATTTATCGATCTAACACTCGACAGTGTAAATTTGGAATCCTGAATAGTTACGGAATTCCAGCGAAGCATACACTGTTCTGCTGGTAATCAAGTGAACTTTTAAAAACCGTCAAAATAAATTATCGTTACTTCCTTATAGCTAAAAATCTCTTTCGACGTAACTCAATGAAATAATAAAATTTCATTATCTCACTTTAACCATTAGAGAAAGGCAGGCAAATGGAAAACACAAAAGGATTCGTTAACGACTTACATTCGTTTCATGTGCAAAACATTGCTTGGCGGAATTTACCCAACATGGCGATCAAACCAGGTATATACAGTATCAACGGAAATCCAAATGTGAAACCTACAATCGCCGCTACATCAGGAAACTGTTTATACAGAAGTAAAGCATACAGCACACGATGTGTATACACCACAACATGGAACAATACGATGGCTTCGTATAATAATTTCAAGATCCCTTGGTTGCTATGGAAACTGCGTATTTTAAGCCTATCTATAGGACCGTGGGCAACCTGTGAGCGACGCTATTCACGAATAAACTCTCAAATCAGCGTTACAAGAAAGAATAGGCTTAACCTCTAACTGCAGATTCTCACCAGCTTCTACAAGAAGTTCTTGTGCCTTGCGATCAGTGATAACCTTCTGCAAGACTGTTTTTTTTCAATGCCCGTAGAAACCTGACGTGTGATCACTGCCAGTGATAGGTGTGTAGTGGTACGATGACATGTGCAACCTCTTCTGAGAGTAGGGCATTGATTAGTGCCTTCTTGCGTTTAATGAACAGATCACCTCGGAGCTGCTGTGAGACAAAAGCTGCTTATACATACACATCCGTGTCCTCACTGTCTAGTATAACTGTGGCAGAATAATTTCCAGCCCTCAGTTTGGTGTATGCAGGCATCAGCATTGTATCTGCATCTTGATGCTTGAGACGTAGTCCTTCCTCACTACGCCAGTCCTCAGATTAGTTGATGTCTCTCCCTCGCAGTATGTGACACCAGTCTGCAGCTGACCAAGTTGCGTCTTCAATTGTTCGTGCATAAGTCTCTGTTGTTCTAACCTTATTCCTGCATAAACCGTGAATTTGTTGAACGCAGCAACTCCTTGAAACTGGTCTTCAGATTTCGGGTAACATTTGAGATGTGTTGATATTTGTGTGCATATCGATCATGCTCACCATCCTTGACGCTGAATATAAGGTCATACTTGTCGCTTACAAGGATGATGAGGCGTGCGTCAGTGTGGCGTGAGAGAACAATAGTACAGATCTTTTCTATGTAGTCAATCCAGCGGTAGGCTACACTGATCCATCCCGCTTTCCAGCCTCATGGTTCTATAATGTGGGGGTGGCTAGTCACCAGATCAGCCCCATGTCCACAAGGCTGATGTGGTCCTGTTGTTTCCCAGCAGTGGATTTAAGGTGAATAAATCTAACAAGTTGCTTTTCGTAGTCTTGCATATTGAAACACTGACATTGTAGAGTGGAGTGACATGTTTGCTCCTCTCGAACTCCTCAGTAACCCTTCCTTCAAGGGTTGACTACATTCTGATCTCCCGACAAATTCCAACAAGGTTGCCATCCCTGACCTCTCCATCTGTGCCATTGTCATGCCTGCACTAGATGAAGGACAGGTCTGTTCACCAGCGAAATTTCGCCTCTTAATCCTGTGACTGGTTGCGGTGAGTCACTTGGTCTTACTGAAAACTCGCTCTTGCAGAAGGGTTGCAATCGGAGACTGACCACCTAGAACTGCCGTCTTGAGGTAGCCAACTGACTCTGGTGAGGCAATCAGGCCAGAATGCAGTGATCTTAGTGTAGGTGAAGAGATGTCAAAGGGCTCAGCATCAAAATCCTTCATGTGTGCCTGTAAGTACTGAACTGCCTTATCATCCATCTTCATTCTTGATGGTTGACGGTCAACATGCTTCCTATGGCGATGCTGGCAATTGAGGTTCTGATGCCCAGTAAGGTTCTTGGCCCTTGAGGTTATTTACCCTTGCAACGTTGTTTGCATTCGTTGTTGTTGAAAATAGTTGTTTCTCATTCATCAGAGGCTGAAGCCATCCTTGTTTCAGCTTAGAGTTAAGATTCATAGCTGTTTCTATCCAAAGATCCAGTGGCTGGCAAGAGTAGGGTAGCCCTGCCATCGATTGGGCAAAGTGGTCATTAAAGAATACCTTTCGCTTATGTGATAGAGACGAAATTATCACTTAATAATCTGGCAACCATCTTCCATAGTCACGGTTATCATGCGCCATAAATCTAGCCAACATATTGTATGTTGAAGATAGGTACTCGAAGCTATTTCTTACCAGACATGCATCAATACTTTGGACAAGAGGGTCCGACATCTCCATGAATGACACCCAAAGGTCTCCCATGTCTGTACAAGATTTCTCATATACTTTGTTGATCAGTCCTTCGCGCCATCGTCATCCTCAAGGTCACAGTGAGCTTTCTGTGGAACTTCCTGTTTCTAGGTAAGTGCATTGCGCAGAATGTTGAGGTTCTTCTTAATGTCATCTGGCAGTTCTTCATGCTCAAGAATGTCTCGCAGTCGTTTCTGCACAAGAGACTCAAATGCACTGGAATAGGGCTTTCATTTGAGCCTAATATGAAGGTTCTACGAGGATTTAAAAAAATTGACTGTTTTGAGGTCCAAATTGTTGGCCATATTGGATTTCAAGGCCCAAAATTAGAGCAATCTCAGAAACGACTTCAAAAAGTAATTCCTCGAACCCTAATAACAGGATTGTATTGCTGAACCATTGCAAAGGTAATTTCCAAAATGGCCGACAGTGGCCATTTTGGATTAGATGCTCTCACGGGCTTAGAGCACTTTGGGTGGGGCATGGGGGTTAAATTTTGTATTTATCTTTCGTAGAAGATAAATCCAGTGAGAAACGTACCTTTGCTCTCAACGGTCACGGAAGTGCCAAAAAATGACCCAATTAAACACATTGATGGAGCATATAAAGACGTGTGGTGGCCCAATAAAGGGTTGCTAACCTTTTGGTGACGTAGTAAAAAAATACGTTGGTCCAGCAAAGGTCTGCCAATATGTTGTTGAAGTAATTAAATAAATTCTTTGGCCCAACGATGGGAAGCCTACTTTTTGCCTAACATTGATAGGTCCTACAGTGGGGCATGTGATTACCCTGAGAACGCAGGCACACATCACTGTGCCAAAACGGTAAAACAATTGACGACGAGTCACCAGCTTGGTACCTGCGATTGGCCAACGTTGGGCCAGTCATCTAATGTTTCTTGGGATATACTTTGCGCATTAACACAAATCAGACCATGAATGTCATCATTACAATAACCCTTTGGGGTTGAGCCCCATTTGATGTCCCATTTATGTGATTGAGCTTTTTGGAGTAACTAATACCCTTTTCTTGGAGTGTCCATTTACTTTCACCATTAAGACGGAGTCCATCACGTGTAACCAGTCCATGACCCATGATAATATTGGTTTATCATTGGAGATAAAGTTTATAATATTAATAAAATTTATAAAGATTACAATAGTGATAAAGTTTATCAATGGAGGTATAGATGATTGTTTTATCAATAGAGATAATGGAGATAAAGATAATTGGTTTATAAATGGAGATTTCTAGTGTGAGGCCAAGAAGTAGGCTGGTTTCCGTCCTTGTATCTATGTTTGTCTCCCCCACCGAGAAAAGTACTGTGGAAAACATACAGTGGAAATCAACCACCACTTCGGACTGTTGTGGCTGATGTGTCATAAAAACCCTTACAGATCCTTCAGTCGCGTAAAGGTGTGGCATCATTTTTGCTGTCTGTGAAACTACGCGGTTGACTTATGTGCGACGTCAAGTGCAAATTCGAACTACAAACGTTTTGCGTCTTGGGGAATTAGTTTGGTGGTTTTGAAAGGCACCGTTCAAGTTTTGCTTGATCCCAGACAACTACAAACGGTATTAGTGGGGACCAATGGACTTCGTTTCACGCATATTGTTTAGTAGGAACCACCAATGCAGCAGTTCTAGCCTCTAATTTCCCTCTTGCCCAAACTAACGGATAACTCTTTGAGGTCAATGAATGAAGCTAGCTGTCTCTATCGTCAGATTAGAAGGCAGATGGGCCTTTGCAGTAAAAGTAGTCTGAGAATGGCATCTCAGAGGGGTTTAACGATATATAATAATACAAGTTTTACCACGACTGTGACGTCACGCTAACTCAACTCCATGCTAAATTTCAATCGCTAAATTCTGTTAACCGTGACCGGAAGTGTGAGTCATCGCAAAAAGTATGGGTTATCAAGTTATCCCACAATTTTGCGATTACCCACACTGGTGACACTTCCGGATTACGTGACCGGGAACGCACACTCCAATGACCAAATACAGCGTCCAAAAACGTAATGCAATAAAAACGTACAAAAGGAATTACTTGTCGGAATATCCTGAGTGAAATCCCACTCCTGCTAACTCACACATGTCTGGCCCATATACGTAAGGTTATTCATACAACCAATCCCCACCTCGATCTCCACAAATTAAAATGGAATGACGACCTTCACTCATATCGATATACCTATTCCCGTATTTTTTGAAACAGTTCTCAAACTACAAACGTACAAAACGAATTACTTACCTTGCTGGAATGTCTCGCATGGAATCCTATCCCTGCTGCCCCACATATCGAAGTTTATTCACTCTCAACATGCTCATTCGGAAACTTGAGCTTCATGAGCTTCCAGCCAAATGACGTGTCTGTCTAACTCCCACTAACCCCCTCCATCCAAAAACTTGAGCCTACCTGCTAAAGGAGTCATCCGTATAACACCTACTTCTCCCTCCACAAACTGTAATGGAATGAGCTTCATTCATACCGACACACTGATTACCGTCATAACCATATTTCTTGAAGCAATTTTCACAAACACAAACACCAAAACGTTTTAATTAAATACGACTTAGCCTGACGTCCGAAGCATGGTACAAATTAGTAAGACTTATTGGTGAGAAACTAAGAGAGGGCCAATCATCACATCCGTCGTTTAATACCCAGTAACCGTGAGTTTCTCACCAATAACTACTACTAATTTGTTTCTGGAGCATCAGAACTGGCATGGCTGCCAGCCTACAAACGGGACAGCATTGGATCATGCAAGTAAAAAGTAAGAGGGGAGTGGTACGGCGAAAAGTAATAAATTGAAATTAAACTGTGGTGTTATCCAGCATTATTAAAGTGCAAAAGCAAAAATTGAAAGCTTGTTTATAAGTTCAAAATAAAACTAGTTTAAAAAAACCATGGCCAAATGGATGGGAGTAGAAAGGCTGCCGAACTGCCAAGGCTAAACCTGCCGGGGACACAAGGGTCTCCGATGGCATCGCCACACGTATAGGAAAAGCAGGGGATGGGAGATGGCCAATTGTCTTACACACTCACAAAATAAGATTTTAAAAATCTGTAAAGTATCCATCAACGTAAATTGACGGTCGCTACATTGAAACATCAAGCCAAAAAAAAAAAAACTCCATAAAACATCATAAAAATAAAACTGATCGGACCCACCAGTTAAAATAGTACTTCCCTGTATGTAACTCAAGCAAGTTTAAAAGCCCAAAGATAGATACTAGAAAAGGATAGATTGAATGGGTTTTTTTTTAAAACACTAACAATTTACCACGTTTTGTTAACGGCTGTCCGCTTTGTTACATATGATCCCATCCAGTAAATTTGAAGAGACTTCGTCTGCCGATCATTTTTTCACCAGGTTTCTGTACGTCTTTGTTGCATTTAACAAGGTTACGTGTTAGTGGGCATTCCACTATCCAGAACTGTATCGCTACTTTACTCGTACTCCAGGTTCTACTTCGTGCCTAGCTGTTGCTTCAGGTCGTTGCCAATGACGTTTTCGACCCGGGGAAATGATGGCTCTTGAATATTCATTAGCGAAACACCACTAATTTCGTGCAGTCTAATGGCAATTGATTCTAAGCATCTCAGATGCCTGTCGTTTTAAGAATTTGACTTCACAAGTGTCTCAGCTTTTTCCCATCCAATATTATGAAAATTAGCTGGACATTAAAAAGTGTCCTCGTTGTGAAAATGAGCGGACATTTTCTACATAATTCCAGTAATTATGACTCTAAGAGTCATGTAGCATTACAACTTTTGCCGCCCAATGATCATAAAATTTACCATTTTACTAATGATTCACTGGGTCGACTGGCCCAAAACGTAAAAAGGCACTGATTTTACTGCTTAATAATTATAAAAAACATTTTATTCATACGCTCAAGGCCCACGAAAATTAGCCACAATAATTACAAAACAATGTTTCCCCTCAAAAGTGTGGTTATTATAACTGTTTAGTAGCAACAAAGGAAACTTGTTTTTTTACCATTTTCTTAGTTCCCGTATGGCCTGTGGGTTTGTATAAGCTTATTTATTTAGTGTTTAGGGATATATCTGGTCTGTTTGTGTGTAGTGTTCTCAGTTACAGATTGATGGTCGTAATTAATTAATTAATAAATAGGTATTATTGTATGCTTTTTTTTATTTTGTTTATTCTGGTCTTAAAACTTAGTACTTCCTTGTCATATATTTGTTTAGCCATAGTACTGTATTATAATGAGTTTGATCGAAAAGTATTCATCTTCATGATTGTGTTCATTATTGTGTTCTTGTACTTTAAAATTTGATTCCTATTTGGTTTATATGTAGTTGTAAAGTTGATGTTATTGTAATTTATTTTAAACTTGATGTACGTAACCGATACAAGTTTCTCTTTGAGACTTCGGGGTACAATTAAATAAAAATAAATATATATAATAAAAAAAAGCAAAAAAAAAATACTTCATAAGCTAATGGGTGGCTACAGCTTCCACTTCTAGCTTATGTAACAAGATTTCAAGACTGGAAGGCATATAACCTTCTGTTGTCCACTTTCCCCCTCACGTCTTAAATGCAATTTCTTACGCACATAAAACTTAAAATAATTTTTGTTTGCAGCTTTACAAATTCGACAAATTCCAAGAATATGATTACGGAAAGTCAAAGAACGAAATAATATACGGACAGGTAGGACAGGCAAGTGGATTAAGCAGCGACATTTATGAAAATTGTTGACTTTTCCGTATTTGCTACACGTTTAGCCATCAAAAAATTCAACGGGAAAACATTTCAGTTACGCCGCCGCCGAAGAATATTTTCGGCGCACACGTCTGAGTAAAGTATTCCTTTACGAAAAATGTTACACTGCGTAGCGTATCTATCTGGCGGCAAGATTTAATGTGATTTAACAGCTCGACAGACTACTCGTCACAATGAAGAAGGGCCAAAAAAATACTTGGGCGGGGGGAGGAGGAGGAGGACAGGGGATTGTAGATCTACGTGGAACTAAAGGAAATCCAAGGAGACGACGTTTACAAAACCCGCCCCCTTAGAACTTTTTTATTGGATAGTCTAAAATTATCGTCGTCCAGGTTGGCAGGGTGAAAACAGAAGAAAAATAACAGTGGCAGTAAACTCAAATTACTACAAATCTTTCACGTTTCTGAGGCACGGTAAAAAGCAAACGAAATTAGCAAAAATCAGCATTTGTCATCATATACATCATTTTTTTACTAGATTAGTGAGCAGTTGACTATTATTTTACCTGTAATAAAAATGGAAAACGAATTGAGCCGTTTACTTTTAAAATTGTTAATGAAGCATTAATCGCTGACAAATGGATTGCACTGAGTGAATATGTAGTGATTGTGTAGAGGGGATGGTGGGGTGGGGAACTGATGCGTTATTCTGTAGAATATGGCGAGTATCAGCAGCGTCGTTTAACCCATATTTTCTTTTGATTAAATTGATCACATTACCTAGAAGACAAAAGAAAATTTAAGGTCGCAAATAATGTAAATTTCAATTCACTGCTCAGAGTTAGGCAAACCACTTCTTTCGCAGAACCTAGTAATTTGGACCCGCACTGATGGCTGATTGAAAAGGCTGATTTGGTCAATCTGATTAAGGCCCGATGCACACATGCGTGTTTTTTAAACGCGCGTTGACGCTGCGTTGCCGCTGTGTTGACTAAGTAAATCAATGCACGCGTGCGTTTTATTAACGCGCGTTGCCGCTACGTTGACGCTGCGTTGCGGCGTAGCCAATGCACACATAACCGTGAAATAACGGCAGTACGCGCCAAACCATGGAGGGGTTTCGAAGAAAACGTTGTAATTTTCGCATATACATTCCATATTTCACGGTGGTTTTTTACCTCCCCAATAAATAGTTCTATGTTATTGTCGTCACGATTGGCCACCACTTTTGTTAACGCTTGCGCTAAATCACCGATGTGTGCAGCGCTCAGGACATACAAGGTACTGAGAAACCGCAGGAGCGCTTGCGTTTGGTAACGCTTTTGCGGTAAACGACGGGTGTGTGCACCGCTCAAGTCACACGAGGTATTCAGAGACGCAATTGCGTTTTTTAACGCTGCGGTAACGCTGCGTTGACGGGGGGAAGTAAGGTGCAAAACGAGCGGCGTGCGGTAACGCAACTTCGACGCAGGTATGTGTGTAGTACCCAACAGATGTAATGTAAACCAAACCGCAAATGCGGTACCGCTGCGTCAACGTGCGTTAAATTCTAAGTGGAGAAGCATTGGACCGTGATGTTCAATATTATTTATTCACATTTATTTTTTTATTTATTTTTTTTTTTTTTTGGGCTGCTTTGGTTGTTTGTTAGTAAAATTTGGAGTTAACGTAGGGGCCATTTCCCACAGATGGTAGGGAACACAGTAATAGTAGTATATCGGCACTCTACTGGGTGATAGGCCTATACATTTGTGTGATGGCCCACATTTTAGTAAATAAGCCTACAAATTGCATTAGCAAGAATTTACTAATCAATCAAAAGTACCGAGGAAGGCCGTACCGAGTTTTGGGCCGTGACGCTCAATATTATTTATTCTTATTTATTTATTTTTATTTTTTGGGCTCCTTCGGCTATTTTATTTAGGAAAAATTGGAGTTGTAAGTTATTTTCTCACACATGGTAGGGAACACAGTATACTAATAGTATATTGACACTCTACTGGGTAATTAGGCCTACATTTATGCGATGGCCCATACTTTCGTAAATAAGCCTACAATTTGCATTATAGCAAAATTTACTAAGCAAGCTTGGGAAAAAAAGACCATCATTTTCAAAAAAAAAATGTTGTTTTCTTTTTTTTCCCGTAAAATCAACAAATTAGGATAAATCAAGGTCGCTATTCTTACGAAAATGATGGTCAACCTTTTTCTAAATTACGCGCCTTGCTCGTTGCGGCTAAATATACAACATCAAAAACCGCAACCAAAAACTTGTCCACTTTCACGAGATAGTTTATATTTCCTAATATTCTGGTCGAAATCAGGTTTTGCTGCGCTCTCATCTTGCAGTATGGCAGTGGCCTCACTATGGCTGTGAGTAGCTTTTTAACATGTTTAAGTAATTCTTATTTAAAAATAAACAAGTGCTTACGCAGGTTTTCGCTATGATTTTCTGAACCGTAAACGAGAGAAATCGACAGGTAGATGAATTAAGTAGGTAGCTTGGAAAGAAGTTTTTCCAGTCAATTATCAGAAAATTAAGACGTCGCATCTTACCTATTCCAAGCGTACGCAGGGCCCTCGCGGTAGTTGCGGCTACTAACCCCCCTGCTAAAATGCTTGGCCTTCGAAGCAGCATGTGGAGCAATGCATTATCATAGGTATTAGTAGCCGCAACTACCACTTGGGTGCCGCATAGGCTTGGAAGAGGTAAGATTCGATATCCAGGAAACTTTCTAATCTATGCCTAAATTTATCCAATCCTGCATGGCTCGTAGGACATGTGTGCATGGCAGAAAAACAAACACTCTGGTGTTAAATAAGTAATACATAATGATCAACCTTCTCTTTTCAGCCCACTCCTCCCCAATACAACCTGACCAACGTTGTGGCACCGACGGCCTTGTTTTTTGGGTACGGTGATGCAACAGCCGATTACAGGGATGTGGAGAGACTGAGGGAACAGCTGCCAAACGTAGTCTTGGATTATCCTATCGCTGATCCAGGATTCACGCACTTGGACTTCATGTGGGGGAAGACAGTAGTGACATCGTTGTACGATCCTTTAATGAAGTTGATGAAACAACTTGCGCCTGACGAAAAGTAGACCAGAACTACTGATATATTTCAAAACAAAAGGACTATGAAAATTAATATTAAAAAAAAAAGAAAAACACTTTATCATCTCTTCTGCATTTATTTAAAAAGACCTTTAACAAACTGTTTAAATGTCAAACAGTCCTTTGATTCGTGATTCTACAGTACCAGGATGTCTTAGAGAGACTGTTTTATTTTTTTCCAAACGATTTAGTTAGTTCAGCAACACGTACCGATCACGGCCCTTGACACTCGGCAGTGCTTTGCTCGCTTCTGCATGAAACTCGATTTTCGTCCTTGGACTTTGTCATATTTGCGTTCTTCGGTGGATTTAGGTCCTGGGCACTGAAGTGCTCAACAACATATGCTTTACCGTTCGTATTCTGTACTGGCGAAACGCAAGATTGTACTCTTCAATATAATAAAATGAATACTGCAGCAATAAAACTCAAAAAATAGCAAACATAATCGCGTTGGTTTTCACTTCTGATTACCGAACAGACTCCAAAGAAATATTTCCATAAGAATTTTTGCAGCGATCAATTTCCTACTCAAACAGAGATCGTCTCAACGAACGTCTCAAAAGGTTGCTATGCGCCTCTTTCTCGAACGAGACAATGTTCTCTATCACCTCCAAATTTACAAAAGTGATCAAGGAATTTTTAACGCTGATGTGAAGTTATTGGGAAGTTGAAATATGCTACGAAAAGTTGAAATAATAAGCTGTTGTTACGTGAACACATGAACACGAAAAAAAGGGTTGACCATGCCCGCTAACCTTTTCCTGTTGCCACCCATTTGCTCCGCCGGAAATTTTTAACGTGTTTATTTCTACCCAAAGGGCGTTTAAGGAGACTGATACATTTTACTGATACATTTTACTAAGCACAGTTTTACTGTAAACTACAAATGCTAAAGAAAACAAAAATTAAAAGTAAAATCATATTTTGAAGTAATCATTTGTCACTTACACAAGAAGAAAGACGGAAAGCCAAAGGCTCAACAAGAGTTAAATAAATACAGATGCAAACCTATTTACGTTGCCTTTTCGACTTATATGTCAGACTGCCTGAGCGGGGAATCGAACCCACGATCTTTGAAACCAAAGGTCGAGGTCCTACCTTTGAGCCATATGTAAGTCCAAAAGGCATCGTAAATAGGCTTGCATCTGTATGTATTTAACTCTTGTTCAGCATTTGTCTTTCCGTGTTTAATCCTTTTTTCACGTTTAAGTGTTGCGAGACCGTTCTTCCCACTAATGCTGGGAGATGAAATGTTATTTGTTACTTAAATAAGAAATAACAGAGAGATTTGTAGCGAACCCAGCTGTCCCTGAAGTCAAGTTGTGTTGCGGCCAACGTCGAAGTATTGTGGCACACGGCATCGATTCCAATTTCAACAGACAAGTGCATTGTAGCGAAGATAAAAGAACTTCAAGAGCCGACAAAATGATCCTAACTATCAAACAAAGCTACAAAACTATCGTACAAAATCAAATTCCAAGTTGCTTGACATTGCAGTTTGTAAATCCGTGGAAGTAAATATTGCAAGTGTGAGAAGAGTGCTCAAGGTACCTGCTGTAGAAAGACCATTTTTGGAAGATCAGAGAAGTATAAGAAAGATGATGATAGGAAGTATAGATACGTCATTACGAAGCGATTGCAAGAACCCGAAAAACGAAATAGATATCGTTTAATATTTGCTGCGGAACTACACAAACAGCCACATTTAACGCCCCATTGTCTTCAAATATTTATGAATTTAGTTCTTCTCACATTCAGTCTGACAACGAAACTGATTTTGTGCAATAGTTTTGTAGCTTTTGTTTGATAGTTAGGATCATTTTGTCGGTTCTCGAAGGGTTTGAGCAAATTTCGATGCTCGTCATAAAGTTCTTTTATCTTCGTTACAATGCACTTGTGTGTGTTAAAATTGGAATCGATGCCTAATTGTGCCACAATGCTTCTACTTTGGCCGAAACACAACTTAAAATTTCAGCAACTGTTGGGTTTTCTGCAAATCTCGCTGTCATTTCATCTTTAAGGAACAAGTAACATTTCATCATCCCAGCATTTGTGGGAAGGAGGTCTGTGGTAAATCCAAAGGGTTTCAAAAATCAGGCAACTGGTTGTTACGCAGCGTACATCCAGAAACGGCAGCCGTCCCAATTATTTTCTATTCTGAAATACAGGTGAAAAAAAATTATTTCAAACAAAATAAATCGAGCAAAGGTAAATTTAAATGAAATTAGGACTCAGGAAATGTAATTTTAATTGAATACACAATTCTGAAAAAGACATTTTCAGTTGGATTAGGGTAGACCTAAACATTAACCTAGGGAAAAATGCTTTTACCACAGTTTATCTTTTACCAAAAGGAAACTTTTCCGTATCAAGACCAAATTAATTTTATAATTATACGAAATTATAAAATTTTATGCCGAATATCGCAAAATGGGCGAAAACCGAGTTTTTCAAGTGGATTGGGGCAGACCTAAATATTAACATAGGGCAAAATGCTTTCAACACAGCTTACTTTGTACCAAATGGCAACTTTTCCACACCCAGCCCAAATTAATTAAAAAAAAAAAGTTTTTTCACTCCACCCTAATGGACACCAAAACCCAAAAAGTATATATTTTTTTTTTTACGAAAACCTAGATTCAACATTTCCCTTGTTAAAATACACGTACGTAATTGTTTCTTGTTTAACAAGATCAAGACCTAGTTTTTTACAAATTCATCGGGACAAGAGTGTCTCAATCCTCGACCCCGTAACCGGAACCAAAAACATAGCCAAAAAAGAAAAAGAAACTACGTGTTAGGCGTCGGGAAACCAGCCACCAATACGGAGAAAAAAAGGAAATGCCACAGTATGTAAAGGATAATGACCGAAAACCGAGGGCAATCTTAAACAATTCACGAGGGCGCGCAGCGCCCGAGAGTTAATTATTTAAGATTGCACGAGGTTTTCGGTTATGATCCGTTTTAATACCTGTTTGAGCCTCGCACAAGGTCATTGTTCAAATTACGTGCCGTTCCAAGTACCGATCCACAGTATTGTTGTTACTGACGTACTAAGCCATTGTTACCTTGCAGAAGCATTGTTACTTGGTTCCGAACGGCTCCGTTCGGCCAACAAGGGAAATGAGAACTTTCCCCTTCAAACACAACGATGATTTCACTTAATATATAGCAAAAATAAAGACACACCCAATTTTACTGTGATCATTTCTCATTTTTGTCTCTACGAGTGGTTGATTTCCGTAATGGCATGCTGTTTTACAAATTTCTGCAAAACTCGAAATATAAATAACCTAACAAGTTTTTTTTTTTAGTTTTTTTTTTTACCTTGAAAATTTTTGGGAACTGAAGGGCCAAAAAAGATTATCATTATCCTTCAGCTATTCGATGCCAGCCAGGGTAGTAGGAGAGACTACTATCCTCCTGCAGCAGTTATGGGATCTATTCGGGTGTATTTTGGTTATTTTCTCCCCCCCCCCCCCCCCCCTGCGATGACTAGACTTCTAGACTTCTTTCTTCTACTAAAATCTAGCCATTTCATTTAGCTTTGCTTCATATGATATAATGCACCAAAAATTTTAAAAAATAAATAAAATATATAAACAACCAGCCTTTCAATGCAGGCACAAGTAAGCGAGATTTTGGCGGGTGTTGGAAATGAAGAACTTATTCATACCCACTAGCCTACGCCATGAAAACGTCTACAAAACTGTCCGCATTCACAAAAAAATATATGGATATACGTTACGTAAATTAATTGTTCGTCTATCATTGTAGCCTACATTACACTTAGCGTATGGTGTATCGGACCGATTAGGCTTAATAAATTAAACTAAAGTAAACTGAACGTGTTTGCTAAGAGTAGTGAGGAGGGCCATATCTGGATATTGCCCTCCTGACGGATCATTGTTAACCATTGTTACAATAGTGAAGATTCTTGCACAAACAGGCATTAATCACCTACAGGTGAAATTATTGCAGGCGGAGCCATATTTCTTGTTCCTGTTGAAGTTAACAATAGCAACTTGTCTCTTGTAATAATGGCGTTTTGAACGCTCTTACTACGAGCGGCATTGAATCCAGGGACGGGATCTCATCCTTGGATAGCAGGAATGAGACTTTTCCCGTTTCGACTTCTTCAAAATGGTCACCCGTTTTGAAGCTCTCTGTCCTCTTATAACAATACAGCACAACGGGATCGCAACAATTAACGAGGATGAGAGTGCTGGGATCCACGGTTGAGGGCTGGGATCCTGGGTCCCAGCACTCCACGTGGATCCCAGCCCCCGTTTGTGTTAAATGAAAAGAGGTAGAAAACAAACAAATGAAATAAATTTACTGAAACAAATAAAAAAAAAAACGTTCAACAATTCACATTACTCACAACATTGCAACCGCTGCTTTACAAACGTTGGTTTCAATAAAAAGGAATAAAGCAACCGAATATAATCAGTTAAAGGGAACAATTTTTGAAACCAACTCCACCTCAAACGCCAAATAAATTGTTCAAGAGTTCGTGTTAATTACACCATTAAGTCAAAATTAAACGTTGCTATTTTCGTTGCGTGTAGCATTGCGTCTTAACGAACATCCTACACAAACTTTATTCTGGCTAAACGCAAACGCTGCGCGCCCTCGACATTGTTAGATCCCAGCACTCGGAAAGCGTTCGATATCCTATGCATCCCTCATCTCAACAATGGTCTAACAAAAATTTACAAAACATTGCATTAATTAGTAAAGGCGGGCGCTTTTACTTTAAGGTTTGACCTCGAGCTCCCATGTTAAAGCCGAAATTTTGATAATTAATTTCTCCGCCGTCTTCTGAAATGTGGTATATAAGCTTTGTGGGAATTAGCCAACATGTGTACAAACTTTATTAATTTACGATTTGTCACATTGGCGATCTAGGCATTAGCTGGAATCGTGAGTTTCATTTTTGTCTTATGTGATTGTGGTGATGGACTTTGGACACGTTTATACAATGGTCTCTATACAGACTTTTTTTTTTAACTTTTAACTTTATTTATTTGTCAACGCGCCTAAATAGACTAAACAGTTGTCCGAGAAAACTTGTTCTTAGCTCATTAAGAGACACTTCCGCAGATGTGCCCTTTATAGAAATAGAAATTTCAGTTGGTAGCGCCATTCCTCCGAAGTTACGGTGACCTGAACGATCCGTTTTATTGTTTTACATTGTTTTAAACATTGTTTTTATGTAGCAATGCAAACTGCAAAACGGCAGACGCAAGGCGTAGCATGAAGATTAAACAAATACTAACAATGCTGGTGAGCCAACAATTCACCTGCACTTTCAGGAAACGTGAGGGGAAGGATTATCCTTATTACAAATCTACATGTATAATACGGAGCAGGCGGCCAAGTCACCGGCGACGCCATTCCGTCGTACAATCAAGTACCCCACCCTGTAGTGCCATCTGTTGACGAGATTCGCCTTCGAATTCGGGTTGGGACACTTTTTCAACGTTTTCGAACCGATGGCGCCACTTACCAAACCTGCCATTATTGACGGTCTTGGACTACAAGTTCGAGTTATAACACTTTTTCCAGTCTTCAAAGAGATGGCGCCACTTACCAGACCTACCGCACCGTTTTTGGGTTCGTTTTAGTCTTCTGTACAGCCGTACTGGCTGAGAAGACTATTGCAACGACTTTGTCCGTCCGTCCGTCGCTTTTTTCAACTTCGCCACGGTACCAGATATTAACGACCATTGTTTACAAAGTTAGATTCAGTGTGAGAAGTTAGTTAAATAACATGGCAAATTAAAACATCGTTACTTCCTTATAGCTAATAGAATTCTTCGATGTAACTAAATTAAATAATAACATTTGATCGTCGAATTAAAAATTACTGAAACAAATAAAAAAAAAAACGTTCAACAGTTCACATTACTCACAACATTGCAACCGCTGCTTTACAAACGTTGGTTTCAATAAAAAGGATTAAAGCAACCGAATATAATCAGTTAAAGGGAACAATTTTTGAAACCAACTCCACCTCAAACGCCAAATAAATTGTTCAAGAGTTCGTCTTAATTACAGCATTGCAACCGCTTTCAAAATTAAACGTTGCTATTTTCGTTGCGTGTAGCATTGCGTCTTAACGAACATCCTACACAAACTTTATTCTGGCTAAACGCAAACGCTGCGCGCCCTCGACATTGTTAGATCCCAGCACTCGGAAAGCGTTCGATATCCTCGGAAAGCGTTCGAAAGCGCTCAATAAAAACAAATGAATTTTAGCTTCGTTTAAAATAGTTTCGTCGCATTGTTGCATGAATGAATAGGCTTATCGTCGAACCAAATTCTCCATTAGGCCTATATCTGCTACTTACGAAATTAAAACTGCATTTTTAAAATTAGGCCTAAAAATGAAAATTAGGCCTAAAATCATGTTACCACGGCAACGTCAAGTTGCTACGAGTCGCTGTTGACTTCATCAAAAGCGTCTCTCTCGTCACTTCCCTGCTACCACTGATCTATATAGGCCACATTGCGCGTTACGTTGTAACACTGTAACTGTGTGCCTGTAGGCGCACCGTGTTGCAAAAATGAATAGGCTTACTGTACAATCCATATCTCCGTTAGCTGCTACTTACGAAATTAAAACTGATGTTTAAGATTAGGCCTAAAAGCTGACAATTACGCCTTAAATGTAAAATAGGCCTGAAAGCTAACACATTTTTAACCGACGATTGTGATGGCTACTGCTTTTAGATTAGTATAATAGAGATAGCTGTTGCAGTGCATGATAGAGGTGTGTGCCTCAACATTGGAAGTGGAGGAACTGGTCAGAAGACCGATGCGACTAGACGGTCGCTGTAGCCGCTTGTTTTGGTATTGTTGTAGTACCAAAGCAGCCAACAAAGTTTTAGTCGCGTGGACTGTGCCATTGTCGGCGTTTGAGCTAAAAAAAAAATAACCCGTGTCTACTAAACCAGACAACTTTAAACCAAACGACGATAGGTTCTTAATTTCGAGGCCTCGAAATTGGCAGCCTGATACGATGGAAAGGCGTATTTATTTCCTAAATGTTCACTTCCAGAAAGGAGTTGAATTGTTTTTAAGTAGGCGGCATCAATTGTTGCTTGCAACAATGTCGCCATGCACGGTACCGAGGTGAATTGTTTCAAAGGATTGACTTAAACATAAGGTTACTTGCTTACTGAATGCTAGATTTATCAGGGCTTTTTAGCCTTAAAGCCCTAACCAGACTGGCAGCTCGCGGCTGCACGGCTACGCAAGATGGTGTATCAAAGACGTCAATGTTAGTCTGTAAACGTACACTAACCTAACGATTGCAGCAATATTGACCTTGTACGCACGTAGTAACGCATAGCTTCGCACGAAATTGTCTTCTGTCTGGAGAGACCTTCAGTCAAACGTACGCATGCGACTTTTCCGGGGCTGCACAAAAGGGAAAATGTCACGGGACGGCGTGTTCGGTGGATTCGGGAGAGGGTGCCAGGGCAAGTGTGTGTGGCGGGCAATGCGCGCTACCGAAGTGAATTGTTTCCAAGAATTAACTTAAACATGGGATTACTTGCTTACTTAATGCTGGATTTCTCAGCGATAGGGTTTTTTTTTAGCCATCAGTCAAACACACGCCAGCAACCAAAGCGAACCAAAGCGAGAATTTCACGGAGCGACGTTTTCGGGGAGGGGGAGACGGGCAAGCGTGTATGGGGGAACACGCATGCGAATCCGGGAGGAGGCAGGAGTGCGTGGATTATGGGTTAAAGTAATTGTGGGAGAGAGGGCGTATGTGGGAGCCATTCGCATGTTCGATCTTCGGTTTGATTAATATAAAACCAAAGACCAAACACCTGCATGCAGGCGGGGGGGGGGGGGGTACGCAGCATGCGCACGGGTACAACTAGTTGGTTTATAATGGTCTGCTTGCTTGGTTATAATGGTTTGACGTCACCCTCCCGTGTTAGAGCTAAAATGTCCTTTACCCATTTGGCTTGCCGTTCTACATCTAACATCATAATTTGCAAACTGGTAGCAAAGCGATGATGAGCATTTGGGGAGCTGGACAAATACCTCTGCGGCATTGTTGGAGTAAAGGGTAGTGTTAGCGCAGTGTTTGCGAACCATCGTAGAACATATTTGTACAATAACGATTTGCATTGTTAGTAACCGAGACATTGTTGTGATAGTATAATGAGCCATTCTTGGCTGGGTTCATTTGCATCAAGGAAAATGTAGTTTTCAAGGAAATATTGACCAGGTACAATTCACTCGGTGCGGTAAGTACTGCAGTGCCATCACCTCTGATATGGTGCACACACTTGAGAAAGCGAAGTGAGGTTGCTTAGCTTTGCTCACAGTTCTCATTTGGTTCACGTTTGCTTCTGACAAATGCAAACTAACAAAGATATTGCCGCCACAGATAATTGCTGGCGCTACGTGGTGGCAAGGAGGGGTTGGAGTTGGTGGCCAGCTTGCGTAACAGAGAAGAGACTGGCGCAACGTGGCTGGGCCCTTATTTTTTTTGGGGGGGGGTGGTGGGGAAGGGTTTGCATTACTCCTGCTGTAATCGGGTGGCGAAGAGATTGTACTGTAATGTGGTGGTGAAACGTTTTACGCGTAGTGACGCTTAATTGTAATTAATTCGCCATAGTTATTTCCCTGGCCACAGTTTTGGAATATTTACGACCCATGATTGTTGGGGGAGGGGAAGGGAGCGGAGGACAGAGACGGCCAGTAGGGAAAAGAGGATCTGTGTGTGGGTTGACGCAGGAGTAGAAGGTACTAGAGTAACGTAACGCAGGCAGAATAGACCGAGATCGGGGAAGGGCAGAGAGAGAGGTTGGGGGGGGAGGGGGTGAGCAGGTTGCCGATAGCGCTAAAAAGGATTTTATAGTACACGTGAATTAGTAGGGGAACAAACGAGCCTTGGTCGTGCTGCTTAGTTATTAAGGCAAGTAGTTTTCGGGCTTTCAGCCTTACAAGCTGAGCCGGTTCAGCCATACAAGCATTATGTTGCTTTGGCTGGCTTAAGGCTCATAGAAATCAATTAAAAAAAAAGTTACAAATAAAGACGAAAGCCGCTGAACGAGAAGTGCGGACAAACCAACTTGCAAAAGAAAGACTTGCACTGAATGAGCGAGTGAAGCGACCAAAATTCACTACGTTTGCAACGAGTACAGAAGAACAACTTGGCTTGTCGAAGTATCACGCATTAGAAAACACACGTGATACAAAAATAATACTGCTTAATTATCATGGTTTTAATGTGGTTTTATTCAACATAAAAGTAACATACATAAACACTCACTTCGTAATATGTTAAAAACCATTCATTTAAACCCATCAATGAAAAAAATCAACAAAACCTTAAAAACATAAATAAGTCAGGAAATTAAAAAAAAAACAATTCTTGTGACACAAGAAGTAAAGTTCTTAACATACAATATTGTTTAAAAATATTGGATAATGCTTGCCAGAACTGGCTGTACATTTAAAATGGCTAAAATGTAAGCTAATAACATAATAATTTTGTTCACAAAAAGCTGCCAAGAACTGCATTAACAGTTGCTCGATTCAAAATCTTGCAAAAATCGATGGCTTACTGCAACTCATTGAAGATGCTAGATTGACATTTCTTTTATCCCATTGTACACTATTATTAGATATATAAATATTGGGTTCTATAGTATCTTATTTTAAGTTCTTTATGCAGTTCTGCAACATTTAAGTCTATGTGAAAAACGTTTATGATAACTTTTTTAAAGTTAGTTACAGTATTTTTGTATACTGTTTAATATGATGTTTACTTTACAAAATCAGCAGCTGCTCACTAGTTGCGTGCAGAGAGAAACGCTAGGCCTAATTTCGAATAGCTAGTAACGTAATTACATTTTTCTTTAGCAAACGTTTTAAAAAGAAGACCAAAACGTTAGTTAGACTCGGGTCAGGTAGAAAAGGACTTGTTACCATCTAGTTATAACTCGTGATCTTTTTTCTGTCTTTGGTGCCTGCAAGGTGCTCTCTTGTCTTTCATTATTGCCTCGCCGAAAGGAATATGTAAAACGAAATCTCTTCTAATTGGCATCATTTTACGTAATAACACCTTCCACAACCCTTGGAATAAGATAAAGGTAACAACCGAAAAATGGGGAGGGAGTTCTTTTTTTTTCATGCATCTGCAACATAACGTTTGAACTCGCCTCCATATTTTGGCTAACTTAAGGTCGCTGTGTAAGCAAGGTGCACCTGACCTATATCCTACTAGGCAAATCAGGCGATATTGGAAGAGCACCCAGTAATTCTCTTGAAGGCCCAACTCTATTAAACTATTAATGATGAATGTTAAACCCAAAAGTGTACATATTGTAACTCAAATTTCATTAAATAAAGATTTAAAAGGATCAGTTTTAACTGTATCTTCTATTATTAGAAGTAATCATCCTACGTAATCATCAAAGTTTACAAGCTTCTTATATCCCGCTATTTTTTAAATCAGCTTACTCCGAAGGTTGTAAACTTGGAAGGTTGTGTTGTTCTTTTCACCAAAATACACGTTTTATCTCTTTACTACTTTTTATTTATACAGGGAAAATACTGACCTGACATTACAATTTTTACTAGTTAGTAGAGGCGCAATAAGTTTCTTTCAGTTTACATTCATTCAAAGAATGTAAACTTATAAAATAATTTATTCATAAATTACGTGAAGTAAATTTCCACGTCAACCAAGTCATAATTCTTAAAGGAGGAAGCAAAATTTATCCTCATTTTACACTTCTTCATAATACGAAACAGTGTGTTTTTTACTTCTCTGATTTTTGTTTAATAAAGCTGTAAACACTAATAATATTGCAAACGATAATTGCAGACACTAATTACAAACAATAATTTCTAACGGCTATTTAGAATGTCAAAGCTCGTTGCTAGCTGGTTCAGCTTATTCCAAAAGAGCCAAAACTTAGTCACAAAATAAAGTCAAACTGGAACACTCTTAGATAATGAAATATGCTTAATAAACATGCAAAAAAACAAAAGTAATTTAAAATAGAACTACACACCAACGCATGGTTCAGTTGTTTAAGGGAAATTATTTCAGCAATTTCAACAATTTCAGTTACTGTTGCTCTTCAATGGTTATTAACCCTATTATAGATAGAAGAATAAAAATAGGTCGTACTGAATCATTCGTTTTTACAAAGTCAAATTCAGCATGTGATTTTATGGTAGCAATATATGGCAAAAGTTATAGTTCAATTGGAGTTAATTTAATACGCTGGCTTAAAACGCTAGCAAAACCAACGGTGTGTCTTTAGCGCAACACAATGAAGTACCTGACACCAGTGCACATTTTTCTACACAGCCTGGAATACTCATTCATATTCAGCCTGGAATATGTCACCATGTCGGGTTTTGATTAGACACAGAACCGGAAAAGAAATGAGTTCGATGGAAGTTCTTTATCCATATTTGGACTCAATAATAAACTATAATCTTTGCACAAGCAACGAAACATGGAAAAAACACATTGATCGCTGTTTAAGGAACATTTTCCTTATGACTTAAGTCCAAGTAAACATATGTAACTGAACTGCCTCTATGGACAGATAATTTGGCGACTGTTTTAATAAATGTCTAGTGAGTTTCCTTACATATGTGCACTTGGTCTACAATATGTAATACACAAAGCTGCAAAAACGTTGAATTTATGCGACCACGCCAGCCAAATAAACAACGATGAAGCTGCTGTTTCGTGTGGAGGAATAGCTGCAAATAAAGTGAGTTGCGCATCTTACGGCGCCCGCTATGAGCACAGCTGTTACTAAACGAATGAATTATATTTGCAGTGTAGTGTGGCCGCACTGTGACGTTATAAAAGACACTTTTTACAGTTCGGCAATTCGACTTTTTAAAGTTCGGCTGGGAATGTAATTTATGATGTAAATTTAACAGAATTATAACGCGACACAGTAACTGATGTAACACGAAAGGAGATGTCTGAAGATCTTCAAGACCACCACAATAGTTTTATTTGGATAGTTCAGCTCATTGAAAAGTTCAAGATTGGCCTTGATGTAAAGTTTTCTATCAAAAGAACCAAAACAAAACCGATGCATCCATTATAAACACATTTTCACATTATCAACACATCACGACTTAAATAAGAAGCATTTTTTCTGCATGGTATAAATGTCTAAAGTGTGCAGTTCTCCTTCTAAAATTCCTTATTGCTGATACACGTTGCAATGTAAGTATCTCTTGGATATGTTCCTTTCAGCATATTCTTGATTTGGGACTTTCACTCACAGAACAAAGAATGTGCCGCTTGGTAGTGTTCCACTTACATGTAGTCGGTTTATCACACAAATTGAATTTAAGTTGGTATTTTTCGAGACAATGTATTCTTCATATTGCAGGTATAAAGTCAAACGTATGGAATTCCTCTGTAATACATATGCTGTCTGCCACAATGCCATCAATTATAAATTGATCAATATGGAATTATAAAATGCTCATGTTGCAACTTGTGGATGATGCGACTTGGAGTTTGAATGCAGTCAGTAGGATTTTCTTGAAAACATAACCAAAGCAGGAGTAATTTCGGGTGTTCCAGTTATTAAGACACATTAGTTGTTCACTGTTATAATTTGTACATCAATTTTTTTTTAATTCGATTTTTGAAGATCAATATTGATGTGCATGAATAATATTCTTTTCAGTTCGGTAAAAATATGCTTATTAAGGTATTTCAGTACAGTCATTTACCACTTTGCACTTTAGTTGTATTGAACTGCAGGAGTGCAATAGTACTCCCGGCTCTCATATTAATGTCACTTTAGCGTTTGCAATTGCCATTAGTGATAATCACTAAACAGCTGTACTTGTTGTAGACAGAAGTAAAACCATGGCTGGTGTATTAACAAATTTGAACGTAAATAAATAATTACGTTGTACTAATACTTGGTTAGACTAAGTGGTAGTAGTAATACAAACAATGCTAATTTGTGATATGAATAAATACATTATATAATACACATTTACAGTCTGTAAAACGTGACAGAACCTGCAACAAAAGAACAGATTTGTAGTAAACCCATTTCGAGAATTATTTTCAATATGTCACATGGCAAAATTTACAATTGTTGCTTTTTTTTTAACGTGGCAAATTGCTTTTCTTGCAGTAACAATAACCTTCGATTTTTTTGTAATGAATGAAGTGAAGCAGTTGAAAACATAACTATAAATTATACTTAATTTAAACAAAAATAAACAAAAACGTATTTTAAAAAAAAATGTTATCTGAAAATAATTATGCAGGTATTTATGAGCCAGGCTAGACCTATGTCATTTGCTGCTTCACTAACATAAACAGACAAAGAGTTTATTTATTTATTTATTTATTTATTTATTTTAACACGTTTTATTATGCATTTTTATGTTGGTATGAGATTCTGCTTTATGATATTATTATAGTTATACCAATATGATGGTAAATATAGTCTGCAATCCAACATAAAACAATTTAAAAGTTAACCTTTCAAACTTTCTGTTCTAATAATTACAATCCATTCAAAACTTTGACGTTATTCAGATGGCGTGCAGAAATACTTGATTTTAGCATGAGGTAATAAAATATGACCAAGGAAGACAAATTTTAGTAGTTCACTTTAAATACTTCAAATAAATTAATTTAATACTTCACTAAATGACACAAATAAGTGCCGCAGTTTCAGAAAATACGACCAAGAATGGGTTTAATTTATTACAATGGAAAAAATTATATTTTTTATAAATTATTTGAGAAAAGCGCTGATGACGGCACACCAGTTACAGTAGGATCACATACTCTCGAAACTTGATGTATTTAATTAGTTACGAATGGACTGCTGGTGAATGTGTTACAAAATAATTGTTTTTCAGAGCTTTAATGATTTTTTTCTTAAAATCACTTCCGTGTCCTTTTTTTCCTTATTTAAAATGATGGCACAGTAGTTAATTGATTAACCAAGAAAACTGACTTAATTGAAATTTTGTTCATAAAGTCAGTAAAACTCTTAAGAGAACATTTTATTTGAATTATATTCTTTAATTTTAAATCATTCATTTTGTACCAGTAATCCAAGTGAGTAAAGTTGGTACGGGTTGGTCCTGTTCCAATTTTACTCAGTGGCCCTCACCGATAATTGTGTATATCCTTACAGCCGTATTCCAGAAATTACTCAAGTGTAAGTATGAGAGGGCAAATGTGAGTGTAAACACAAAGGGTCACTAATTTTAGAACAGCCACAAAAGGAAATGTGAGTGTTCTAGATCTGAGAGTATAATTATGCTCTTTGACCCATATATCGCTCAGCCTTAGCCTGACTTGGCCCTTCAGTGGAATTATGGAATACGGCAGTTAGATTGAGGTATTTGTACAACACATTATTATCAAATTATGTAACTTTTCTTGAAATATGGATTTTTATCAAACTATTTATTGTCTTAGGTGCCAGGATTAGCTGCCGTTTTACTAACACCATTGGTTAAAGTAAAATCTAACCTATATTTCCTGATGAAATTGTAAAAGACTATAGCGCTTTTTCTACATTCAAGTAGTTTGATTGATTGAATAATCTTAATTTTTGAATACTAATTACTGTAACTTATATAAATTACTAACTATAAACAAATTTAAGTTTATTTCAATTTTTAAAAATTATGATGACCTTATGATCTCTTCCTTGTGAATTATCTTATGATTTACCATCGTAAGCTAAATGATGATGAATTTCATTTTTTAAACTTTTAATTTACCAATTTAAAACGTTTCTTTAAGTTATTTTTTTTAATTTTATTGTGATAGTTATACTGAAAATTAAAATGATTTTTTAACGGTACAAAGAAATTTGTTTCTTTTCAATTAGTAAATTATAAGCTAAAAAAATATTATTTAAATTACGAAAAACTGAATAAATATACTATCCACTTACAGACTCTCAGTTATTTTTTTTTCAACAAATATAGCTTTCATCAATTTTTAGTTTTGACATTGACATAACGTTCTAAAAATTTCAAAATTCCTGTTGAGGTCAAGTATTACATAAGCAGATGCTGAGGTAAAAAATAAATTAAAGTACATGAATTTTGGCCGTCTTTTTCTCAAGTACGTTTGAGCTGTTGGTATAG
>JAHWFP010186881.1:5615-21583 GCA_023313725.1 Lithobius niger | reverse complement strand
TGGGAAGCTTTTATTTTAATTCCTACCATAGATAACCATACTATGTTTTCTTATAACTATGCTTTTTACTGTATCATTTGTTCATATATCTTTTATTTTTTACGTGGGCCAATCCTACAGCTCCTGTGTCCAACACGTTTGGCGATGCCATCGGGGGCCTTAGAGTCCCTGGCAGGTCTAACCTTGGTGGTAAGGCATTCGTGTCCCCATACCTCATCCCATCACCTTCCCTTGGCTACATCGCTACCTTTATGTGAGGTTATCTTCTGTTTTTAAATTAGGCTGGCTGTTAGTGATCCCAGGGTCCTTGCCAGACCTGTTGCTATTGTGACGAATTGTTTTTATTATTATTATATTATTAGTACTGAAGAAGCACTGATTCATAAGCATCAAACTGAAGATAAAACTAAAACTACCATAACATAACTCCTATGAAACTTGTAAACATTCTTTAATTTTAAAGTTAATTTGAAATTAAAGCATACAAATTTGGGGTTTATTATACCACCCATTAAAAAAAATAAGTGTAGAAATTGGTCAGCAATGTCCTTACAATTTTTCCTTTGTTTTTAAGTCGTAAACTATTTTTCTGTACCATATAACAAAGATTTTATTAAAAAATAGTTTGGACCTCAAGCAGAATCGACAGACCAATAAAAGTAAATTTATCAGCCCAAAGGTTTTATTTGATTTACTAATTCCTGTTGGTATGCAATGTGCGTAGTTTTGACTAAAACAGTACACAATACCTAATTTAACCCCCGAATGTGTAAGATGGTGTTTTAATATTAAAATTTTTCGTACAAATAATTCTGCGTAACTCGCATATATTTAAAGAGAAAAACAATTTTAGCGTATTACTTCAGCAAGTTGTTAATTCATGCCTCAGGTTGTATTTCCTGCCATCTTTAAAAATAATTGCCCTTGAGGTTGACTTTAGTTTCAATCGCAATTTACAAATTGATTTACAAATCTATGAACCACACATTTTAAGTAACATAGGTCCTTACAACAAAATAGCATAATTTTAAAGTTTAAAGTTCATCCTATATGATGCCAGAATTTTAGTACCATTAGCTATTTTTTTATTGTTTTGTTCAAATTATAGTGAATTATTCAGTTTACTCCACTTAGTAGAAGAATGATGGTAAAATTAGCCTACACAACAAAAATTACAACTCTAGTGTTGAACTGTTTATATTTTCTTTCCTAAATTGCATACTAAAATAATTATACTGAAGGAATTATTCTATCGAAAGATTATTCAATACACAGTTGGTATTTTATACCTACATTTTATTTTACTACTATAGTGATGGTTCAAAATGAATTTTGATTATTGACCTAAAAATTTCACTGCGTACAACAATGTTACTAACATATGGTACAATAGTCACAGTCATTCCTAAGTTTACTACATTGATTTTCAATGTTTCCATCCCATGCCAAAATACTGGTATCATTTTTCAGACTTGACTGCATACTTCTTCTTAATTCCCAGCATGACTACCTAAGCTCTTTCTGAACAGTCCGTCACTTGTAGCTATTTGTTGTTCCAGTGTTTCTAGTCTTGGTACAACTACTTGCATTATGACTTTTCGTAACTTGTTATTCCAACGGTTACTGTCGTCTATTTTCTCCTGAATTTTCGATACCACATCATCAGCTTCTTGATTTATTTCTCAAGCTTCCTCAACTTCCAGAATCACTATTTGATATAAGTTCTATACTCCATTTTGCGTTTCCATTCTACATTTTACGTGTGTTTATTATTCCAAAAAGGATTGCAGACTTGCTTAAACATAATTAAGCATTTAGCATAGTGTAATCCCAAAACTATCTTTTTTCATATGAAGCACATAGCTTACCTGACATATTCTATCATCCCACTTCAGTAACCGGTGTAATTTCTCAAGATGTGTTACACTGATTGTAACAGGTAGTAAGTCCTTTTTTTTTTGTTTTCGCTTCGTTCTAAAATTTCTGCAAGTAAATGCAAGTGTTGAGAATTCCTTCATCACTCAATCAATCATTTACAGTGCTGCTTCCTCATGCCTTGTCCTTATCCTCATTGACCGTCTTATTGTTATCAAATTTCATTATACCGTCTTGTAATTGGTTATCTAGTTTTACCCAGAAAATTGTCCTTCTCCGTCCCGAGATAACCTTAGCAGTTGAAAAGGATATTAATTCGACCAATTCTCTTTTCTCCTCGTTTTACGTTCTTTAATACCTGACACTTGGTAAATGGTGTTATAAGTTCATCAGAAATTAAGAACTTTCCTTGAAGCATAAAATGTTTCTTTTAATGGTATAATTCATAATGGTACTAGACAATAAAATAAAGTTACCACGATGTACAGAAAGAAAAAGGAAGGCGAAGTAGATATTCCAATAAACCTGGAGCCTGTTTTTCTTTCAAACTGGTGATTAACGTGGTGGTTTGAGTCTGCTGATATTGGTCAAATGCGTTGACCAATAAGTGTCAACACAAGCTAGTTCAAAGTTAATATAGGCAAATCCTTCATTGAAAAGGCATAAACTTGTCAATGATCTTCAAATTTTACAGAAATTACTAATAAGCCAATTTAATTGATCTCAGGTCTGTGATAATTTTTCTTGCCAATTAATAAATCGTAAAATACGTATGCCATTATTTGCAATTTATATTAACTAACATAGAAATTAAATCTTTTACCGTTACAACAGACGTCGCTTGTATAAATACTTATGACACATATACCATACGCTATGTACCATCACTGCTCGACAGTGCTCAATGCAACAACTTCATCATGCTGGTTGATGCTGGTGTCATAGTGTGAATCTTCATAAGCAGTCATGTCCTTCAAATTTCACTATGGCTGAAAAACTTAAAATAGCAGAAATAATTTCTAAAAATGTACTACTGAAATTAGCATCTGAAAACAATGTTGGCTACCTTCACACAAAAATTAAAAAAAATTGATAACACAATTTCATAGCTCCTCAATCTTCGTCGTTTTACGATTGTCTACTAATATTAGCGCACTTTTTAAATTTGTATTTATAGACTTTATTTTTGATTAGAGATCTATGAACTTTTGTTAAGCCATTTCAAACCTGAACCTGATTTCTTCAGCTTCGTGTTCTCTAAAACTTTAGCAGCATATTTTAATTTTGAATTGAAATCATTAGGCCTCATAACTGTTGTATTATCTAGGTTCATAAAAGCTAAAATATTTGTCTTTTTATATAATAGTAAAATTTAAATAATGATAATTTAACAATGATTATGACGATGGCGTTTGTTTCTTTGCCATTAAACGGATCGAGTGTGGGCAGACCAAAAGAATCGAACCTACTGCACGTACTACATAAAATACAGCTTATAGCTAAAGGCTAATAATTTGTATTACTAGAAATACATATGTAAAATAAAGTTATGAATGAATTAAGGATGTATTTCTCCTTATTATAAATGGTGGATACTAAACTAAAAATTCGTTATTTGTCAATAAGCTAAGTGAAGGATTCCTAAGCTAAATAAACACAGTTAGCATAGTGAGACAAAAAATAGCATTTCAGCATCATTGATGTAACAAATAATCAGTCGCGGTTTGACTTAGGGTTGTATCAAATGGTTTAACCACTCTAAATGTATTTCTTTTTTTCTTTCCTGTCTTTTCAGTATTACGATTTACACATAAGACAGTTGACAGCTGCATCAGCAACAAAAGCAGTTTAGCCTTATTGTAAAGAAATCAAAGAAAAAATCAATTTATGAAATAATTTTTTTTTTATGAAATAAATTTCGAAGGATGTCATCCCATAAACCACATCAATTTCAGATGCTTTTGATTAAAAATTACCAAAACCTGATAGTCGCTTTACAGACAATTACATTTCGGTTTGGCTGTTGGGTGGAGTGGGAATCGTACTCGTAAAGTATTGCATCTGGCATTGCAAAGAAGAGTCGGTAACATTGCCAGGAAAAAATAAATCTGGTCACTGTCATTTCTAAGAGGAATATATCGTTGTGTTTCTAAACTAGGGGAAAAGGAGAAAGACTTTTTGTTAAATGAAGGCAACTCATCCAAACTCCTCCAATATGGAATAATCTCAGTTTATTTCACTTCCTGATCCAACATGGCTATCAACACCGGGAGTAAATGAAATGGTCATGTTTCTAAACTGTAGGAAAGCGAGATACGAAAAAATGTCTAAACTTAGAAACAAAATCCAATTCAATCTAATTTCATAAGCATCTCTTCATTGTCACTAACATTCTCTCGCTGAAAATAGACCTGTCAGCCATTATTGCTCATTTTTCTTCGTTTGAGAAAGCAGTTTGTTACAATACCGTTTTTAAACTGATCGCGTTTTATGACGTTGTGGGCCGTGGCTACGAGGAATCCATATCAGTCTATCCTACAGTTTGGAAACACGACCAATCAGTAAAGACCAAATGACTAACCTGCATGCTACTAGGCCTAACATTACAGACTGGTAATGATAGTGCTTCAGTTTTAATACTGTGTATGCTCGGAAATTTACAAAAGTGGTTTCCTAACATTTCTGATAGTCAACTGAAACCCAGTTTTTAATTTTAACATATCTGTGCCTTCTGTTTACCCCAATTTCTAAATGAATTATACAGATACATCTATACATTTTACCACTAGATATTAATACCCACAAGCACAAAGTGCAGTAACTTCAGAGTCTTCATTGTACGGTACATTTCGAAGAATTTAAATATTAATGGCCAAAAAATTAATAAACAAGGATTTACAACGTAAAGGGTTTACTGAAAGGTCACTGTTACAGTTTTCAGCTCAGTTCTCCATCGGCTTCTGTTAAAAAAAAAGTATAATAAAAATCCATAACTAAAATAAACATTAAATAATATTTAAAGTTTTGCAAGATGTCTCATTATTTTTTTACCAATAAAACTTTGCATTCGTGTTTAATGTTTGAGTTCCATCCACATTACTCCTGAGTAATTAAGCCTTTCAATGCAAATTAGGCCCACTTTGATGTTCCGTGCATCTGCTAGCCAAAAACTCTGAGGACTAAAATATTCCTTAATCTGTATAAAAGTTGTGAAGAATTCCCTGTTAATGTTTTTTAGTTGTATGCAATCATAATTTTCGAAAATGCATTAACTTACTGCATCTTTGTGAAATCGCTGCTACATTTTCATCGATTTTATTGAAATGCACCATTGTATAGGGTTTACTATGATATAATTGTTCATTTAACCCAGCTACTTTGGCAGTACCTCATTTTAAAAATAAAAAAACACGGTTCTTTCTTTCTTTCTTTTTTCCTTTCCTTTTTTTATTTTGTGTTTGCATGTAATTTTACGTTTGGGTAACTAACAATATCTTGCAATTGTTTAAAAATAATATTTACTGATTCTGGTTTGACATGTCGAATAAATCAAAACATGGTTCAAGTTTCATCACATACGCTAAAATATTGTCTTTCAATTAGTCCTTCCAATCCTGCTATCCGAAAAAGGTTGATGCAACATTTCTGAAGGTACTGTGTTTTCAAATTAACCAACTGTTTCCTGTGGAGCCATGGTCATTTCCAAAGGATTAAATTACAATGAGCCATACCCAAGTGTGCTCTTCTACGTACTGTAAATCAGTGTAGATGAAGGATTTCACAGAATAATACTTATTTTCCTGTACACAACTTCAAAAAAATAGTGCTGTAATTTGCATTACTGTAAAATACTTCAAAAAATACTTTCAAAAACAGATTCCTTAATACTATCTAAAATATTAAATGTTGAGAGCTTTTTTACTAGTTGCTACAGGTGTTTCACTACTAATAACCTTATTATTATCTAAATACTAGGGGAAGCCCGTGCTACGCACGGGTGGTGTTTGATGCACCGTTAAAAAGACTGGGACGATTTCCTTCCTCATGTGTTTGTTACGGAATGCGTGCATCCCGTCTATGTGTTTTGCGTACCCTGGCTAAATTGTTAGGGAACGGTGTTTTTCGTTTGCTTCACTCCCTCATTTAGCGTATTCCTTGTTCCGGAGTCCGTACACTTACATTACATATGATTGTTTCATGTAAAAATGGTTGGAATACGCGTTTGTACATGTGAAATAAATAAATAGGCCTTTGTGCATGTGAAATAATAAATACGCCTTTGTACACCGGAAATAAATAAATAGGCATTGGAGACATTGTAAGGGAGGATTAAACAAACGAAGCTTCAACAATCAGCAAGAGGGCGAGCGGGTTCATTGTTCCCACGGTAGCAAAGAAAAAGGGCGAGCGGCCGACAATGAAAACGGATATGTGCTGTATCAATTACTTGCGGGCGTCTTGTGGCGGCCGTCTTGTGGCCGTCTCGTTGCTGTCCATCCTACGCGACAACTCGATTAACAAACGAAGCTTCAACAAACGGATGTGTGCTCTATCAAATGCTTGCGGCCGTCTAGTGGCGGCCGTCTTGTGGGCGTCTCGTTGCCGTCCATCCTACGCGACAACTCGATTTTATTAATAAAGATGGCTAATATTCCTCAGAATCTCAGTCAGTTATAGCACCTTGTCCAATAAAATTCCTTTCTTCACTACTTGCATAATTTGTTGCGATGCGGCCTCTTACACCATTAGCTCTTCGACCAGCACTGCTTCATGAACTACCAGCATCACTTCCAGAACTACCAGAATCACCACCAGAATCACTTCCTGAGCTTTCTGAATCACTTCCTGACTCACTTCCAGACTCACTTCCAGACTCACTTCCTGAACTTCCAGAATAACTTCCAGACTCACTTCCTGAACGTTCTAAATCACTTCCAGAATCACTTCAAGAATCACTTCCAGAACTGCCTGAGCTTCCTGAATCACTTCCTGAGCTTCCAGACTCACTTCCTAAACTTCCTGAATCACTTCCAGAATCACTTCCAGAGTCACTTCCTGAACTTCCAGAATCACTTCCAGAATCACTTCCTGAACTGCCTGAGCTTCCTGAATCGCTTCCTGAACTTCCAGAATCACTGCCTGAACCATCAGAATCACTTCCTGAACTTCCAGAATCACTGCCTGTACCATCAGAATCACTTCCCTAACTTCCTGAATCACCATCAGAGCCTTCTGAATCGTTTCCTGAACTACCATCTTCATTTTCTCTCTCATCGTCACTTCCTGCTTCATCACCTCCTTCTTCATCACCTCCTTCCTCATCACAGCTTTCTTCATCACCTCCTTCCTCATCACCGCTTTCTTCATCACCTCCTTCTTCATCACAGCTTTCTCCATAATTTTCTTCATACTCATCGTCACCTCTCTCCTTCTTCTGCACCCTTTCCTTTTTTTTTCTCTTTTCCTTTTCCTCCTTTTCTTTTTCCTCCTTTTTTTTCCTTTTCCTTTTCCTCCTTCTTCATCTCCTCCTTCTTCATTTCCGTCTTCTTCACCATTTCCTTCTTCATCACCTCCTCCTTCCTCATCACCTCCTTCTTCATAATTTTTTTAATAAGCATCGTCACTACCACCTTCATCTTCACCCTTCCTTTTCCTTTCCCTTTTCCTCCTTTTCCATTTCCTTTTGCTTTTCTCTTTCCTTTTCCTCCTTTTTCTTTTCCCTTTCCTTTTCCTTTTCCCTTGCCATTTTCTTTTCCCTTCTGAATTCCACCCCCACCTTCTTCCCTTTCGTCATCACCTTCACCAGAACCATAATCACTTTCTGCTTGGCCCTCTGCCCATTCATTAGCTTCGTTGTTACCCTCATTGTCCCCCTCGTGGTTGTAATCGCCTTTCTCCTCGTCGTCTTGCTCTTCATATTGTTTGACCTCGGTTTCTTCCCCAGATATAGCATCTTGTATTAACCATATAGCTTTTTGTTGATTCAACACAACATAGTTACTGACATCATCGCCAGTAAAATCCCCACTTGCAGGATCATCTCCTGGCTCTCCCCATTGAACTGTGCTTACATATCCTGTCGCTCTGTCTTTTATGTGCCCCGTTTCATCTTTAGGATGGTACACAACAAAATCTTCTAGCCCGTCACCATCAAAATCGCTCCTTACGGGAATATCCCCCTTTTGACTTCAATGTATAGCAGTTACACTTACCAATGTATAACAGGTACCACTTTCAGGATGTACTAAATTGTAAACTACATTAGCAGGGTTCATTAAGGCCATTGCATGGGCAGGGTTATCTTCTGAATATCGAAGAGTTACTACAAGATCATCTTCTTCTCCTATCCCCCACGTCTTTTCCCATCATCCATATTTGTTCTGACTGGTCACTCAGTGTACTTAAACTCATTTCATAAATTTCTTCCCCATCGGTATCTCTCAGCATTGGAATATCGTCTTCTTTTCCAGCCTGAATTGCTGCCCATACTCCAGTTTCACTGTCAGTCTATTCCCACCAATAATTTCGCCATTGTGCTTCATCTGGCTCTCCATCCCCTGTAATATCTACTTTGCGGAGATTGCCAGTATTTATCTGCCAACCTTTGAAGTTGTCTGGCATTGGATTAAGGCATTGTGCATTAGCTTTGATGAGAATATTTCCAATCAAAATAAGGGCGACTGCGAAGATTGATACGTGACAAGAACCTGGAAACAATTAAAATATGTGATCAGAGTTAGTATGCTGAAAAACAAATTGAACATTTAGGAACCAGCCATTTTTATTTATTGTCCAGGGTGCAGGCTAGTTGGAGCAAATCAAGGGAAGTATGAAGATTTAAATCGTATGGACGGAAAAAAACATTTTCAGTGAGAGAGTTAATTATGTACTTGTTCTGGTGATGTTCTTCTCTAAACATTCAAAATTTTAGCAGTGCATAATAAGGAACTGTTAATTTTTACCACCCAAAATACGGTTAATAGCCTGAACAATTACATTCAAGATGATAAGAGTGTCATTCAGTACGATGCTTACTTCCTGAAATTCTCTCATAGACTATCCTTCATGAGCTTTTTAATACTCCAGTATTCTACACTAAGAAATCATTGCACCATCAAGTATGACTTGGAGTGCACTCCAACACAAGTGGTCTCATAGTCATGTGACTTTTTACGTCACTAATGGAAGTGAGCAGGTTTGCAATTGGTTTTTGAGCCATCCTAAAAATGTAGGCTAATGATCTGAATTAAACTAAAAGTTATGAACATAGATTGCAAGGATTGACAAACTTTCTTTTGTGTGTGTGTGGAAAATAACAACATTCAGAAGTTTTAGGTACAATTAGGGTTGACCAATGAGGATTTGGTCATCATTTTTCAATTGTTTCCTCTCTGGTCCTAACAGGGTCCTAATAGTATAGGACCACTCTGGTCCTAATAGTATAACTAGGTTAACGTAACTTCTGATCTTGCAACGTAAAACTTGCAACCTTTTTCAAGTTGCAGTGCCTAAAAAATAATTCAATGACTTAGTGCAAATCGTAGAAAATAACGATGAAGATTATGTGAACGGTATATGTGATCAGCTTTATTAACGCAATCCTTAACTGTGTCAACAATGTATATTCTTGTTAAACTATTACATTAGCTAACTAAAATGGAAAAATTCTGCTATGGAAAAAATCCATTACATCAATACACAATGCTATATTTGATTTAATTCAGAATGTTTTTTAAACTGCGACATTCTAGCACAAGGTGGAATTACAAAACAATTAGCCTATCTTGTAGCATCAAAAACATTTCCATCTCTTAAACAGTAGGCCAAAGATGTTATTGGAATTATTCGAAAATCGTAGGTTGCAAAGTGGATAAAATATGAGGAAAGAATCTTTGCCCTTTGAATGTTTCTGGATATTCCAAATTGGTGAAATAACTGCTATACATCGCCACTTATATAACTGATACATAAGTGGCAATTTTAGGTGACAGGCTAGAAGATTTTGTTGTGTACCTTCCTAAAGATGCTACATGGCACATATATGACAGAATAACAGCACTCAACCATCTAGGATAGGCATAGGTGTGTACTTACCAAGGTATTAGACGATCTCTGATGACCAAGGTTAATATACTAAAATGGATTTTAGTAAAAATAAGAAATACGAAAAGTGATCGTTAGGCCATGAAAAAAGAGTTGGTTCTCAGGCCCTGCCGCACCGATTTTTTCACTAGAATTAAAAAAACAAACGTCATGGCAAAAATAGCTGTTATAGATCAAAAATGGTTCTTAAATAGAGACATGAAAATATAAAATTATCATTCTTGCAATTAAATAACTTTATGGACACGAGTCACCAAAATAAATGTTCACTATTTTACCCAAAATTAAAAAAATTCCTTAAAATATAAAACAAATAGGACCGAAAAATTAAAAAAAATAATAATAATAAATTTCCGCCTGCCTGTACAAATTTCGTAGGAACTTTCTTTTTTGAAATTGCCTTAGGAGGTCAGTTCTGTAAAATTATTTATTATAACCTCAGTCAAGGTAAAAAATAAACAGATTTTTAGATATCTAACTCTACCCAGAATATCACTTATCATTATTGGTTTTTTTTAAATTCAAATGCAGAACCTGTTTTATCCATTAGGCTAAAGGAATACTAGACTTTAGTTTGCTCTGCAGGTTTGGAGTAAAGCTACAAGCACGTCTAGGTTTATGTTACGCCATCTGCCGTGTGAGAGCCTTTTAAGGGGACCTATACATTCGTATTTTTATGGAACGTGCACCCCCGCACCCCCTTTGGTAGATAAATCAAGAAGTAAACCAGTGAAAAAAAAAGGGCTGTTCAGGTAAGTTTATATTTAATTCAAGGGTCCCGAGTTCAGTATAGACTACCGATTACAAATATTTAGACAAAATCTTGTCCTGATCTCCCTAGGTTTTTAATTGAAATGTTCTTTTCTTTTCTTTTAGACGAGATTACTACTTTAGTTTCTTTACGGCTTTTAGTCATATACTGATTGTTTATCGGAACAAGAAGTTGATCAAATTTTTAAGCCACTCTATCACAACTTAAGTGAAACGAAATGTCCAAATAAAGCATAGTCCAATATCTAATACTACATATTTAGCCGTTATTTGATAAGTTGCTGATTTCCCATTGCTAAACTATTTTCTTTTCAGGTGCATACACCTTTTAATTTTTGTCTATAAATATTGATTTAATTTAATTTGAATTTATATACTGAAGAAACAATGATTCAAAAACGTCAAATTGAAGATAAGACGAAAGCTACCATAGCCTAACTCCTAAAAAATATGTCAATATTCTATAATCTTAAAATTAATTTGCAATTACATCATACAAATTTAATATTTATTGTATCACCCATTCTAAAAAATAAATGTATAAATTGGGCAACAATGTTTTTCAGTTTTCTTTTTTTAAGTCGTAAACTATTTTTCTATGCCAAATGGCAAAGAATTCATCCAAAAATAAATTGGACTTGAAGCAGAATCGATGACCAATAAAATTAAATTCATCAGCCAAGGTTTTATTTGATTGTTCTGCAATGTGCATAACTTTGACTAAACCTATATACACTATAATAGCTGATTTAACTCCCGAATGTCTATCTACAAGTTTTCGTTGTAATTTTTTGAAGTGGCATTTAATATTATAATTTTACATAGAAATAATTCGTCATAAGTCGTACATTTAAAAAATATTTAAGCATATTACTTCAGCAAGACTAGTGGCTAATTCAGGCATCAAATTGTGCCCTCTTAAACAGAATTGCCTTCGGTGTTGCATAAAGGCTTTAGTTTCAATCGCAATTTACAGTCAATTTACAAATCAGTGAACCACACATTTTAAAAAGTCCTTACTCAAACAAAATGGCACAATATTAAGAACTTTAAAGTATAAACTAAATTCCTATGTTGCTATGATTTCAGTTGCATTAGCTATTTTGTTTAGGCTATTGTTATGTTCAAATTATACTGAATTATTCAGTTTACTCCACATAGCAGAAGAATTAAGATATAATTAGCCTACAAGAAAAATTACGACTCTAGTATTCAACTGTTTAAATTCCTTTTCTAAATCGCATAAAAAAAATTATACTGAAATAATTATTCTAAAAAAATATTCTGTATTATGCAGTTGGTATTTTATGCTTACATATTATTTTAATATAATGATGGTCCAAATGATTTTGATTACTAACCTAAATATTTCACTGCACACGATAGTATTAGTGTCATATGGTACAATAATCACAGTCATTTTTAAGTTTACTACATTGATTTTCAATCTGTTTCCATCTCACGCCGAAATACTTGCATCATTTTCAGATTTGACTGCATACTTTTTCTGAATTCTCAGCATGACTACCTAACCTTTGTACTACACTTTCTGAACAGCCGTGTCACTTGGAGTGTAATTCCATTGTTTCCAGTCTTGGTACAACTTCTTGCATCATTACTTTTCCTAACTTATCATTCCAATCATTACTGTCCAAATGATTTTGATTACTAACCTAAATATTTCACTGTACACCATAATATTAGTGTGATATGGTACAATAGTCACAATCATTTTTAAGTTTACTGCATTGATTTTTAATCTGTTTCCATTTCATGCCAAAATACTTGCATCATTTTCAGATTTGACTGCATACTTTTTTTGAATTCTCAGCATGACTACCTAACCTTTGTACTATTCTTTCTGAACAGCCCGTGTCACTTGGAGTGTAATTCCAGTGTTTCCAGTCTTGGTACAACTTCTTGCATCATTACTTTTCCTAACTTATCATTTCAATCATTACTGTCATCCATTTTCTCCTGAACTTTCGATACCACATCATAAGCGGCTTGATTTATTCCTCGAACTTTCTCAACTTCCAGAATCAATATTTGGTATAAGTTCCATACTAACATTCTGCATTTTATGTGCGTTTATTATTCCATAGGTAATTACAGACTTACTTAAACATAATTAAATGCTTAGCATCAGTGTAATCCCAAAACTTATTTTTCCATATGGAGCACAGATCTTATCCGACATATTCTATCATCCCACTTCAACAAACGGTATAATTTTTCAAGATGTGTGTCGCTGAGTGTGACAGCTTGCAGGTCCTTTTATTACATTTACTACGTTCCAAAATTTCTGTACGTCAACTCAAGTGTTACGAATTCCTTCATAACGCAATCCATCACTTACCTCATGTCATTGTCTTTATCGTCTCATTCGTCCTTAATAAGCACGTCTTTATTATTATCTCCATCATACTATTACTCAATCCACCACTTGCAGTGCTGCTTCCTCTAAAATTGTCTTTAATTTATCGTTCATCTTTCACAAATACTTCACTTCTTCACACTTATCTCCTTCTATAGTTTGTTCCACATTATGTTTGCAGGAAACTGACAGTGTAGCACCATGTTTCCTGGCACTACGGCTGCAAAAACATCTGGATATCACACTCGTAGACTCGACAAAGTTATTGTGAGAGTCTACTGGTTAGATATTTACGTGTTTTTTTCACTCATAGCTGAAGAAAACGTGGCGTCATACAATTAGTTTCCTGCAAACATAATGTGGAACAAACTATAGAAATTAGAATTTCTCAGTTTCCATTTCACTGCATTTTCCCCCAGATTATGTTACTCATACCTCTGACCTTTTCTTATTTAAGTTTGTTCATAACTGGACGCCACAAGCATTGTTTTATCTTCGTCTGCTTGAAGTGTGAAGTTTTCTATCAGCTTAAGCATCAGAATGCAGATTAGTTTCCAAGTCGCTGGATTCTTTGCCGAATTTCCTTTTAACATTATTTAGCGAGAAGTGGGTTTTCTTCCACATCCATTTTCTTCAATTAGGCTAAGGCTCCAATCTTTATTCAGTTTCATTAGAACGGACAGTACACGCCTACTTGTCATCAAGAAGAAGATATATAGTACTGCGCCTTAGCATTTTACCATTTACGTATGACGTAACCTGTTCTTATGTGATCCATAAGTAAAACAACTGTAGCCTATGCTTTCTCATTTGTTCCTAACGACCGCCTTTACATCTACTTATTACTGAGATCCAATCTTCACTGTAACATGAAATTTATCTGCACCTTTAAAAGTATTGCATTAATCACATTTAGAATAGCATTTTACATGACCTACTACAGGGTGGCTCAAAAGTCTGGAGAACCCTACTGCCATTTCAAATCTACTTAGAGGAGAACCATGAAAATGTACATACATATACCATGAGTCAGGAGACATGTAATGATGCTAGTTTAAATGACTTTGAAATGGTCCTTTAAGGTCATCTTGATGCTGAATTTTGAACTACACGTCGTAGAATAGTGGTATAAATTGGAAAGTTGTAGAGAACCGTGAGCTAATGCTAAAGCAAAAACGGAATGAAAATCGGACCATTATGATAGGAGTTATCCTTCAAACAAGTTAGTTTTAATAGCTACACTGCATGTCTTCAAAATAACTAGCAGAAAAGGCGCCGTACCAAACGAAAGTATCGCAGCAATATGGGAGACAGAAATAGGTTTTCTTACCTAAACAGAAACGTGTGGTGCGTTTTCCACAAAAGTAAAAAGTGGTTTCCTGAAGCATGCACACGTTCAGTTACTTTGGGGAGGGGGGGACAGCTGCAAATGTTTCCTTGAGTGGGGAGGGGAGGGGCAAGACAGATTAATGGATTTAGGCAATGTTTTTTTTTTATGCAAAGCAAAGAAAATTAGTTAAGTTGATTCATTTCTTATCAGTTATGTCAATTGTCAAGCATGTATTGGAGGAGGGAGAGTATTTGCCCAAATGAGTGTTGCATGTTCACTTTCTTTCTGACATGCAGTAAACCTTTCCAACCTCTTCCCCATGTGTAACTGAAAGTATCCATGCTTCAGGAAACCACTTTCCAATTTTGTGGAAAACACACCACATGTTTCTGGATAGGTAAGCAAAAAACCTGTTTCTGTATCCCGTACTACTACGATACTTTCGTTTGGTACGGTACCTTCTCCGTTGGACATCATGAAGACATGCAGTGAAGCTATTAAGACTAACTTATTTGAAGGATAACTCCTATCATAATGGTCGAATTTTCATTTTGTGTTTTTGCTTTAGCATTAGCTCACGGTTCTCCACAACTTTCCAATTTACACCCCTATTCTGCGACGTGTAGTTCAAAATTTAGCATCGTCATTACCTTGAAAGACCATTTCAAGGTCATTTAAACTAGCGTAATTACATGTCCCTCGACCAATAGTATTTGTATGTACATTTTCATGGTTCTCCTCTAAGTAGATTTGGAATGGCAATAGGCTTCTCCAGTCTTTCGAGCCACCCTGTATGCTATGGTCGTTAGAGCATTGCTCTATTTTTCAGTGACACATTCTTTCCTAGCGAGTGAACAATTAATTATCTCTAATTAATTATTTAGAATAAGCAATTCATTCTTACGACAAAACTCACTGGCCCCTTTCATTCCATGAATGCCTCATTATCTACAAATGTAGAAAAAAAATGGATAGACTCTGACATTCAAATACATCAGTTTAACTAAGTCAAACGTATCTGTATTATGCTTGAGATATACAAGATCTCTTTATGGGTGAATCGCTGCGAGCTGTGACCATCATTTAAAGTTGTCAAGCACTGAATGAAGACATTGCATGCTTACTGCATTATGCATAATAAAACTAAAAAGAGCCCTGCACATTAAACTTTAGTAAACAATAAAGCAATTGGCAACGCAAGGAATTCCTACGAAATTTTCACTAACTTCTACATAGTTAGTGTTACTACTAGTACTTTTTATTCATCTCATTCAATCGTTTTTGTTACACCAACTAAAATTTTATTTGCCTTATTTTAAAAACACTACAAAATTGATATCCCCATATAAGTGGGGGATTTTTTAACGTAAAACCTTGTCACAGACACAACATACACAGGAATGAGAGTGTTTCAGTTCCTGCAGACAACCATCATCCTTCCAATTTTAACAGTTCCTGTAAACACCCATCATCTGACCAATTTTAACAGTTCCTGTAAACAACCATCATCTG
>JAHWFP010186879.1:0-10868 GCA_023313725.1 Lithobius niger | reverse complement strand
ATCTGTTCCACGTTCTGTGGATCATCTGCAAGGAAATCTAGGAATTCCTTGCAGAACTGAATGCGTCGATCGGAATACATGGATACGCCGTGGTCGTTACACCTTCAAGCCTACGTTCTTAATCAGCCTATTAACTGAAGGCAGTGACGCGCCCGTTTGCCGTTCTAACTGACGTTGGGACGTCGTTGGTTCATCAAGCAACTCGTGGTGGATCTCGGCGGCATTTTTAATCGTTCGTGCCGTTCGTTTACGGCCAGAACGGCCCTTATGTTTATTTTCCACAGAACCTGTAGTTTCAAATTTTCTCCACCAAATATGCCACTGTAGACAGGCATGGAGGTGGCTGAAGATACGAAGCCTGCCACATCACCAAAACGTCTGATATCGTATCGTTTTGGTAATAACATTTAATAATATCGATACGTTGGTGTAGGTTCATGTGTGGCATGTCGTTAGGAATACAAAAAGAATGAGTGGAATCGAACGAAGCGAATAAAAAAAGAACAAACTGTATCGAATGATACGTAACTGGTTGTATGCACCTAACTACTGTCACTTTCAATTGTACGAACCAACCAGTACTACAGTATACTACACATCATGCAATAGTGCATGCCCTGGGAACATTAGGTCACATGACTCATAACTTGCGTGCAGTGGCAGTATGCAGTGTAGGGCAACATGCAAGATTAACCAAGGTTACTAAAGCGGTAATTAAACTCAGCCAATTACAGTAAGTACAGTACTGTAAAAAGGAAACTCCTGTCGGTTAACGTTACTAGGACTTTTCTGCAGTGAGTGATGTGGCGATTAGATGTGAATACGGGATTGTTGTTAATTCAGTACGTACATTGGGCGATTCGATTTTTACAGGGTATCAGGCATACGAGGACGCAGAAGCTACGTTTTACTGCCGCCGTACAATGGGCTTCTCCCCACCAAGAAGGGTTGCGACTTGCATTTTTTTCCTTTTGCGTTTTTATTTGGAATCCAAATCTGAGGTCAGGTAAAACTTTCTTGATTTCATCACTGAGGTCAGGGATAAGGGTTATAGTGACGGGGAATGGTTGTTGGACTTAGAAAATTTCGACGTGTAGCGTTTTTTTTGAAACACCCTATAGATGGATACTTTTTCGAAAATGCATGATACAGAACATGTAGAGAGAACCTCTAATACGGTTAGATGAGCTTGGATAACTACTCTGACGTGGTTTCCTTGCAATATTTTTTTGTACTGTGTGGTAACTATATAATTCTACCTCTACCAAACTGTTGTCAATACCACTGTTTTCAATATAGGATCCTACTGCTTGAAGAACTGCCATTAAGATGTATAGCTCTCCTTGTCGTAGTAGAACATCTTGCAAATCGCATCTATGTGTCTACAATTGCTTTGCTGGTATATTTAAGCCAATGACTGATTTGCCATTACCTATAACATGACACGTGATTCTTTGTGAATTTTTAAAAGTCGTTAGTAAAGTGGGTCGAATGAGGTCAAAGGTCAATTTATAATGATCCACAGGTCATCAGCTTTCATTTGATAGTATACATGGTAGCATTCCCTAGTTCAGTTAAATATGGGACAAAAACTTAAAATTGTGACCTTCTATTTACCTGTATTAAAGCCAGATGGGGTCAAAGGTCAAATATTATAATTAATTAAAGGTCTGCGGACCGACACCATTCGTTTGATACCAAACATGACAAGATACCTTAAAAATTTAGTCAAATTCGTGGAAAATTTGTAATTTTTTACCTTTTTGACCTTTATTTGGGTCAAATGAGAGGTCGAAGGTCAAATGTTGTACTTTATTAATAATCTGTGGACCAACACCTTTTATTTGATACCAAACATGATGGGGGTTCATTAATTTTGGTATTTAGTTCTATTTTAAGGAAGGGTATGTAATCCCTCCCCCACCACCTGCTAAAAATGCTGGGTTGACACCGAAGATTTTTTGAAAGCCTGTGACCATACTGATACTTTGCCATAGGTGGCATGTTTCTCGCACGAAAATTGCATGGGATGCCACTCTATTGTCTGTGTTTGTTGGTTTATGTTGTAATTCTGTTGTGTGCGAGGTGATGTGTGATTATTTTGTTTGTGCCATTCTAATTTGTAAACCACACAGACGCTTTCGTTGTGATGCCACGGGGCTACAAGCTCTAATGCTTTTTTCTAAGTGTTTTTTGGTTTCGTTAATTTTTCGGCTTTATTTGCTTTTTCTGCATTTCGCTTTTTGGGGTTCTTCGCTTTTTACGCATTTCCGTTTTTTTTTTTGTTTTTTTTTTGCAATCATTTCTACACCACCTTAATTACTTGGTTAATTTTCTCTTAAGGATGTTGAAAGATATAGAAGTGTCACAGGAATGATTCTCTTATCATATTTTATTATCTGCTTACGCGAATATTATACTTTCTACATTTTATTTCCACTTTTTGTTTTTGTCATTTATTTTTACACTTTCAGCCTGTGATTTTTTTCTTATTCCCCCATCCTTAAATTGTTTCGTTTACAACTGATTACCATAAAACGAATGGTTGCTCTGCTTCACATCTACACAGTTCTAATTCCTTTTCTTGTACATAACCTTTGTTGTTAGCTCGTTGACCTTCATCGACGATCCGATTTCGGCTGTTTTTCTGATTTATTAACTTTTGTTTCCGGTTCCTTGAACTTGATCCTATAATTTTGACGCAGCAACAACCCGGACACTGCACTGTCAGTGAGATAGGCCTAATGCTCTGCTATGGATGTGCCACTAAGCCTCAAATACCAGGGATGTATAATATGCCGTATGTAAAGCTAATACCGGATGTGAAGCTAATACCCGGGATGTATAATATGCCGTATATGGAACGTTTAACACGACTTGGGTTAGCTTCTTTGGAGTTGCGTCGCCTTAGGGCTGACTTATGCCTCACCTTCTCTATTCTTCGTGGGTTTGTTGATGTCGACCCCTGTATTCTCTTTTCGGTCAGAGGAAAGTCGTACACTAGAAGACACCAACTTAAATTAATAGTCAGATCCGTAGCTAGAGACTACACTAAGTTTTTCTTCTGCAACCGTGTAATTGCACCATGTAACGCACTGCCTTCGCCTTTGGCCTTTGGTCATTGCTAATGATGTACAGGCCTTCAAGCTGGGTCTCGACACAATTAATCTGTCGGGTTTTTGATTTTTAACTTTGATGTTACCATTGATGTGTTACTGTTTATTGCTATCTTACCTTTGTTTTTGTTCTTTTTTCTTTCTTTAAAGTAGGGACTGGTATCAGTGGATAAGAGTTAATCCTTCCAGCATCCCATTACTGTTTTTATGCAGTAATAAATTGGTATTATTATTATTAAATCCCTCCTTCTTAGTTAGACTTTCTTTGAGGTATGTGTCGGCTACCATTGCCGCCTTAAATTCTTTGTTTCGGTTTCGTTTTTGTTCAGAAACACTTTATTCTGCTTTTGTAATACAGCTACCAACTGCCCTGGAATAAAAAACGACTACAAATTAAGGACAGAGTCGTACTACCGCTGCAATCCCAAAAAAGCAGACGACTCACGAATGTGCACACGGTCTAAGCAATATAAACTAACTAGCTGTACCCACGCTGATCATCTGTGCATGTGCAAAATACTGTACTGGGCAGCATGACATAAAACCCTTCTTGTTCCCCTGCACCCCCATGTAATCTCCCCACACTTCCCCATTGTGGTTGGGGCCCCCCCCCCCCCCCCAGGCACCCACGGTATTTTGTGGCTGCATTGCCTGTTTCTCCGTCTTGATACCCACGCAGATCATCTGTGAATGCGCCAGTGAAATACTATACTGGGCAGTATGATATGAGAACCCCATCCTACCCCGCCCCCTGCTCTTCTCCACCCCCTTCTGTTCTTCGCCTGATCTCCCTGTCCTTCCCCCACTTTCCCCATTGGGTGATCTGTCCAACCCCCCCCCCTACCCCGGGGTTCCACAGTATTTGGTCTTCGTAGGAAAGTAAATCGCACTTGTCATTGTAGCTGCATTGCCTGTTTCCCCCGTCTTAATACTAACGCGAGAAGCTCGCAACAATGATCACACAGGCAGTGATTATTACTCAACCAACTTTGAAACTATTCAGTACGGCACTAGTAGCCAGCATTCTTGAGGCTTTGGATTTTCTATTTGGAGGCACTGTTTGACGCACATTTAGTCCAGCAGAAAAGTGAGTTGACGAAACATTTAGTCCGAAAATGAAATTCCAACGAAAATGGACTTGGGATGACTATGAGATATCACTGTTAAAATGCAACCAAATGCAACCTTGGCGAACCCTCTAAAAATGTTCGATCAGGGGGGCATGTTGAATCTAGGTTTTCGTAAAAAAAATATATATACTTTTTGTGTTTGCCGGTGTCCATACCAGCATAGCTGCAGTCCCGGCAACGCGTCCAAGATAGGATTGAAACAGTTAAAGACCAACTACAGCGTACCTGTATTTTAAAAAGGGAAATGTTGAATTTAGTTGGACAAATTAATTTAGTTGCACATTTTAATTTGTGGACATTTGGTAATTTTCGTATCGGGACCAATCGGGACTAGAAACCCTTACGTACGTGTCTTTTAAAAAGAGGATGCGGAATTTAGTTTGTTCCTAAAAAGCTATGCCTTTTACTAAATGTTGAATTTAGTGGGAATATTAATCCTCCGAAAACATTGTATGGCATTGTCTGAGGAATAATGTGATCTTCGAAACGAATCTGGCCATTATGACTTGTACTCCCACTTGTACTCCCGGTTTTAAACAATGCTTCAACAATAAATACAATGCCTTAACCTCGAACGCCGTGAAAGACAAGTCATTTCGGAGCTACAATTTTAAACAATGAAAACCAAAAAATAGGGTTACAACTTACTTTTAAAAAAGGGTTTAAAGGGTTTAACGAGCGTTAACCACTCCTGGTCATCTACCCGAAGCCCTAAGGCCCTATGTCTGCAACAGCTAGATTCCCAGGCGGTCACCCACCCAACTTACTTTTCAACACAAGTTTAAACAATAATTTTTTTCAAAAGTATGGTGACAAGTCAGTTATCATTGCGCTTCTAAACAATGGCAGTAAGAACGCTGGTACAATAAAACTTTTAGACTACCACTTTACAACAATGAAAAAGGCAAAAGTAGGATGACAATAATGCTTACATTGTTTATACTAATTGCTATCTTTCCTAGATTTAAAATTACGTAATAGTTATTGTCCTCTTACTGCAGCAATGAACGTTAATAAGCTGTTTTTAGAAGCGGTCAAGGAAGCAACAATACTCCCGAGGGCGCAGCCCAAGACAGGTTTATTGTTGATTCCGATACTGGTTCTAAAACAGCTTTTCAACGTTCATTGTTGCAACAAGAGGACAATAACTGGCTTGTCATCGTACATTGTTTTGCATTATTTCCTGCATTGTTTAAGCATTCAGTTCTAAGCAGGGAAAAGAACGACTTCGGGCCATGGCTTCTCAAATAAATCAAATAAAATCAAAAGGCAAGCCGTAGAGGCAACACGACGCTAGAATCACTTTACTGAGTAGGCAGCCGTAGGGCAGCAATTTTAGTCGGCAGCGAACAAAAATATTATAATTTAGCCCTTCCCTTCCTCTTTCTCACACTGTTGTCTACCCCATTTTTAGGAATGTTTTAGATTCTGCTGAAAAAAGATTCTGATTTTACAACTCTCACCGTGACACCTAGGCTATATACTAAAGTTTGTCAACAACGAAGGCGCGCAGTTGTGCCAGGTTAGGTTTTACGAATTTTTGACCCATTGATTTGACCTCAAATCCTTCTTGTCGATGTGAAAGAAACTAACGTAGTTTTCTTGATTTTGATCTGGCGGGAAGGGGTGGAGGGGCTGATGGGGGAGGCGCTCAAAGAAAAAAATACGCTGCATGGATGGAGTGTTTTTAGGGCTTTGGTATACCCTTCCACAGAAAAGCTTAATCATTTAAGCATTACAGACGATGGTTAAGGAGAAAAGTCATGAAAACGAAAACGAATGAAAACGGCAAAAGTAGGATGACAAACCGTATAAGTCCTGATCCCGAAAAGCACTCGTGTAACCAACAATAAGTAAGAACTGGCCAGTAGCATTAAAGGGCAATTACATCCATTTTGACATGCATGTTTGACTTTTGGATCACTTACACAATAACTAAACACAAGAATTGCGGTAAGAATACGTTACGTACGTCCGATATAACAATTTAATTACTGCATCACCAAAACAGGACACGGAGGTCGCCATTGTTTTGCTGGAACGCGCAGCAAAATTTGCCACTAAAGGCAGGAAAAACTGATATCCCAGTTAAAAACCATTTAGCATTCATAAATATAGTATGTTGTCAGCATTTATTTCTACAACTTAGGTGACGTATTAAAAGAATTGTCCATTATCCACTTATTTAACGTTATTTTTATGCACATTTTTTTTACTTGACAAACAATAGAAACGATGACAGGATAAACATAGGCAAGAAAGTAAGCAATTACTTTTCATTTCATATTTTTATTTTAGTTACTGCATCCTGCATAAATTAATTATGTTCCGTTTGTTTCAGCCAGAAGAGAAGCGTGTTTTCCATGTGTGCGTATTGCAGAGCAGACGTTAACTAGCATCACCTTCGAGTGGCGTTATGATGCATCTACCGTTACAGGTTAGCCATAAGAATAAAAACTTACAATTATTAATGATAATTGTATTTTTTGGAAGCACGAAACTTGTTGAAATTTTAAGTTGGTTATCGTATAGTCGTAAATACAAATGTGATAACAATACAATACGCATGTTAAAAATAATTATCCTCAAACAGTTAAAGCTATACATGTTATTTTCGAAGAATTCATAAACCCGTGTAGAAAGGAGCAGCTAACTTTTGATAATTATAACAGTGATGATGAATATACAAGACTGTGGTCTTACAAGATAAAGGGATCTGGAAATAGGCCTCTGGTTCAGAAAAGCCTAGATGCATAATTGATTTTTATTAAAAGTATCTTAGTCTTCTATTAGTATAATCAAATATTAATAAACTAAAACGGACCATTAAATGTCCAGAATAAAGGTCTGAAAGTCAACCATGCAAGGACCACAGACAAGCTCTGACATTAATGATCTAGATGTTATATTTCATTAGTGGGAGGCTAGTAAGCATTAGACCTTCTACCCAGTGGTCTGGTGCATTCCTTTAGCTCAAGAGTGCTATAAATACATTTTAACGAAAACTGAAAGAGATATATAAATACCAACGAGTTGATCGAATAGTAGTGAGGTGTGCACTTTCGAGTTTTGTTTTAGGTTTAAAGGTTTTATTTTGGTTAGGTAACGTGCCAGCATATTTGCAGAAGAGAATATCATTGGTTGACGTCAATTACCTTAATCCATGAAATTCGTGTAAAGATCCGTCAACATTTTAAAGCGTCAAAAGTCAAATGCCAAACGCCACAGAGAAATTATGGTCTTAAAGTTCTTCCATGTTAAAGATATTCCATGTCCCAAAAAACCTACAACAGTGCACTCACAATTTTCATCCAAATAGGCTTGAAATATATTTACAAAGTCATTTAGCTGACCACCTGGTTGTAAAGGTCAAATGCTTACTAGCCTCGTACTGACGAAATTTGACATCAACCATAACTGTCAAAGCTTGTCTGTGCTCCTTCTAAGGTTTGACTTTTAGACCCTTACCCTTAATATTTAATGTCTTGTCTTGCTTTATTAATCCGTGTTACTTTGAGAATTATTGATGCTAACGATGAAGCAATTGACTCTGCTGCTTGTAACGAGCAAATGCATTATTCAACCCATAGAAGGACGAGCACTTCGTCCTTTGTTTTTTATTATTTCCCCCAAAATTTTACACTTTTAACTCAATTTTTTTAATTGTTAAATAAACTTTAAATAATTAATATTAATTTGTTTTCATAAATAAAAATTAATCATTAAAATTTATGTAGAAATTTTAAAAACTTGAAATAAAAGTGTAAATGATTCTTTCCCGAAGATCATTTAAGCTTAGTCCATTGATGATACGCCGTGGAAAATATCACCTCACTGGTTTTGTACAATCTGGAACTAACATTTCAACGTTTCCATTTTTTAGGCTGTAACGCATTTTTAAAAGATGTCTACTTCCAAACTGATTTTTGCATAAACTTTATGGCATAAATAAGTATTTTGTTTATTTCATTGGTTCCAGAACACGACGATACTGATGCCCTAAAATAGTCAGCAAAGGCCATACAAGCCCAAATGTCCACAATATCTTTTTAATAAGACTTGAACTTTGCTCACATTGTATTTCAAACGCGGTGGTAAATATCTCATGAATGAAACTGTCTCTGTAACTGTCAAAGTAGTAGCACTTACCATCAACAGTCGAGTAGCATACCCAGTGACTCCCCTTTCCAGCATTATATTCTTGTAAATTCATGATACTTCGTTCTCCACCACATTTAATGGTCTTGGAAGTGAATCCTTGCTGAACATTAGGCGGAGTAATGGCTAATCATTAATACCTCAACAATGGGAAGTATGTTGGCAGAACTTAGCCGGGGATGAAGTGGTACCAGGCCTTTTGTGGCTTCAAGGAGAGACCTTTGGTACCCTTTTTATTTTCATATCCCTAGACAACTATTTGGTCAGCAATTTTTAAGACTAAAACCTGTTATCTTCCATTTTGAGGTTGTGGTGTTTAAACTCTTCCAGCATCTAGACAACTGGTTTGGCCTTGTTTATAGCTGACATGATAGCCACTCCTCTGCTAGCCACAGCACAGGTACCTCCAGCGATGGCGATGGTCAAGAGAATTAGGTCCAGTACGACTCCTCCTATGTGCTTCTTTCTGCATTGCATGGCTTTCTTTTTGACGTTTCTGGCAATTTTTTAATATACAACTTCGATCTTGCCCTCATCATTTCATATTTATCGTTCAATTCCTGATCATATAGTAGTATTAGCTGGAACCACCGAACTGAAACAGATGTTCACTACTCCCGTCTGTATTCCCTCACTTAGTTTTGTATCGTCGAAGACCACGAGTAGATCGGCCACTTTGAAATGAACAGGATCTACGCTACATCACCACTTTCATAATTTGCCTTTCTGAAAGCCATAAATGTTTGATACAGATGGCATATAGTCACTAGTTCCGTGGTTAATATTGAGGTCCAAGAAAGAATAACGTTCCCCATTCAGAATAAAGTTACAATTGATGAAGCTACAATGATTGAACATGGCTGTTTTCTTGAGGGTGTTGTACGTAGAATTGCTCATGAATGCGAGAATCACCCAACTGTGCTTTTTGATGGCTGAGGTCGTAAAGATCCGCCAAGTGTGACCCGATGAGGTTGGCATCTGGCTACCATAATAATAAGAATAAGAATAAAATGAATTTTATTTGCACAATGGGAAAAAGGGAGCTGGGAAGGGCAAGCCTCTTACACCCGTCCACAAAATTACAAAAAAGTAACTAAGAGAGACAAGAAATACAATCCTAAAAAGTAAACACAAACTCACAAAGTATTAATGAAAAACAAAATACAATTCCAAAAAATATACAACGGAGGTTGGGAGAAACCTGAAAAAAAATAATAAGCGTCAAATCCTAGGCAGAGCGATGACTTATAATTGGCTAATCCCCAGTAATAGCCGGCAAGTGAGCTGTAAATCCCATCAACAAATTAAAGGTTTAAATAATATTCCTACGCACAAATTTATCCAGGCAAGTGGTCTTCAAGAGAGTTTTGAAAACGGCGAGGCTGTTAAAACTCGACCACTGATGATTGCAGACTATTCCAACAATTAACCACGCGATTGCAAAAAAAAGAATTTTCTAGTATTTCTACGAGATTGCTGAACTACGAGCTTCCACGGATGACCTCTGGTATAATTTCCAGGACGGAATTCAAAAAAGAGTGACGAGTCCACCTTTAAATTACCACGTAATAGAAGATAAGTAAGACATAGATCTGCTCTCAGCCTTCTAAGTTCGAGTGATTCAATACCCAGCATCCTAAGGCGATTACCATAAGTTACGTCCCTAAAACCTTTCAGACTTTTTGTAAAACTACGTTGAACTGATTCAACATGGTCAATATCTCTTAATAAATAAGGAGACCAAACAGAGCTTGCATATTCAAGCAACGGTCTCACAAAGACTTTGAAAGCCCAAACAAGAGTAGTTGGGTCACCAGAGCAGAGTAGTTGGGTCACCTTTTTATAATAGCAGCACGCTGTTTTGCAGTTTTGACGATTTTATTACAATGCATGGTAAAGCATAGGTCATTTGTCATTCAAATACCTAGATCTTTCATGACTGCAGTGACAGGCAAACTTTCTCCTCCAGATAGAAAGTAATTAAAAGACAAGTTATTCTTGCCATAATGAATAATTTCACATTTGTGTTCTGCCAAAGGGAGTTGCCAGTCATTGGACCAGGATTGCAGGAAGTTCGATTTGCAAATTGTTGTGAGTAGAGTCATAGGAGTTGATTGTGTTTGAATGGATAAGCAACTCCCAGCTCAAATGCATAGCCGAAGTGCGTAGTCTTCGATGGCAAGCGTGACTCACGAATGTACCCAGAATACAAAGCGCGTCTGCTACTTCCGCCTGACCAAACCGCCATGAGGTATTCGCGGTTGATCCGCTCGTAGGCGGTGGAATTTTCTGTGAAATACGCCCTGTACTACATTGTTTATGATGTATCAAACGTAGGTAAGATAAGAGATTGTTATATTGCCAGGCGTTACGTGCCATTGTGTTTTGTAACAAAGTTTGACAGTCGAACGAAACCTTAACGCCGATTGTTGGGGAAGTAAATATCGTATTTTTGTAACACGAG
>JAHWFP010186862.1:0-11497 GCA_023313725.1 Lithobius niger | reverse complement strand
GAATTCAAATCGTCGTCCCGTCTTCCAACGGCGGTCACAAGACGTCTGTCTTTCTCCAACTCCAGCGGTCACGTCATTCGCTGTACACGGCCAGGTGCCGATCATTTGTAGTTGGCTGCCTCCGGGAGTTACTAGTCCATGGCTAGAAGTCAGTTTTGGTCCCTGCCTAAAACTTTCCCTATCTAGTAAACTAGCCTAAAACCCCCACTCTTGAAGCACACGTCTTGACACGACGATATCTTGTTTACCGAGAGCGACACGACAACACACTGCACGTGTTGCAACAATGTCGTGCCACACTCCTTTGCAGTCTGGGCACAAACCGCCAAAATGGTTCGTGCCATTTTTCCTAACAGGACCAACCTAGAGTTCTGATCCGCTACCGAATTCAATTTTGCCGGAATGAAACAGGCGTCGATGGTGCAGCCGAGTCACTGCTGCCAGGCCAACAGTCTCTGCACAAGGCCTGTCAACTCACGGGACCGAGTCCCGCCCCGTTGGCGCACATAACACACCGCGACCATGCTGTCAGACAAAATGTGCACCGCCGCTCCCTGCAGCTTCTCCCGGAAAGCTTCCATCGCCTTCACCATAGCCAGGAGCTCCCTGGCATTAATATGCAACCTAGTCACATCCGGTAAACAGCGGCCCTGCGCATGATCGCCAGCCAGGGTGGCACCCCAGCCTACGTACGAGGCATCCGTATACAGTACCGCGGTTGGCTCCGGAACACACCACGGGCGACTGACCGCCGGACCCTCCAGCAAACAACACCACCAATCCAAGTCGAACCTAGACCCAGATGACAACACTCCGACCGGGTAACCACCACGAAACCACGTGCGCAAATCGTCTTGCCAGAAACGAGTATGCAGCCTGGCATTCCCTACAACACAGACGATACTTTCAACCAACCCCAACAAGCGCATCATGTCACGCACAGACACCCTTGGCTTCTTGCGTAACTGCCGCACCTCACAAAGCACTCCACGCTGTTTTCTGTCAGGCAATACCAGCTTAGCACCAACCAAATCCACCTGAATACCCAGATACAACAGGCTCTGTGTGGGGACCAAAATACTCTTGGCCAAGTTTGGGAAAAATCCAAGCTCACGAAGTAGCTACACTGTCCGACGCACGTTGGCTTCCATACTCCGCACCGAAGGCCCCAAGATGCCAAAATCATCCAAATATGCAAAAAGCAACATACCTTCCCGCCGGAGAAAACGCCGCACCAGGCCAACCAACTGCATAAAAATGTACGGCACGGACGCTAGTCCAAAAGGCATCACACGGAAACGGTAAACACACCCCTGCCAAGAGAACACCAAAATTTTTCGGGCGTTCATCGCCATTGGCACCGCATAATACGCTTGAGAAAGGTCTATTTTCGCCATCCACCAACCTTTTCTGAAACATTTTGCAACCACCGACAGCGTGTCCAAACTGCATTTTTGCACTTCCACATACACATCCAACATCTTCAACTTGAGAATCACACGTATTGAGCCATCGGGCTTCGGGACTGCAAAAATCGGCGATGCAAAACCGATCGACCCCCCCCCCCCGAACACGTTCCACCACGCCCTGCGTCACCATCTCTCGTAATTTCGGGGTAATTCTAGCATCGTCCTCTTCCAAACTCGCCTGCGCCCAAACCGCCCGTAGCGGCGGCCTCGCCATTAGGCCTAGACTGGCGCCATTATTAGTCTGCAACACCCAGGGCGATGCCCCTATCTCCAACCACGCTGCGTCGTGACCCGACAAAGAGCCAGTTCGCCACCCCGTGTCCCCCGAAAAAAGCATCAAATTCCGGGACGTCTCACACAAAGTCCACAATACATCAACCTATAACGATATGGCATCGTCTAAACCACCGGGAACCGGTCGATCCACACTACAGTCAACGGCCAATCTGGCTTGCAACAGAGCACACATCGCGGCAACACAAACCACAACACCGCGCCACCATTTTGGATTTTGGCCAATGGACAACTGGCAACCTCGTGGCCGCCCAAATCACGCACCATCCTCCACGTAGTGTAGTGTTTACGCAAGTCACTTAACAGTTCCCACGACGGCACCCCTGCCCGGGTAAGCAACGCACAGTAAGTCCGAATCCATCTACATTATAGCCATTATCATCACACCACGTGTCTGGAAAAAACATCCAAACCGCCCGCATCAACAAGCCAGCCGCCATTACGCTCGACTGGCGTCTTCCTCGTCGGAAACTCCTTCCCTTTCGACAGCACTCCTGGTGCCTCGCAAATTATTGCAATTCAAACTTCCAAGCACGCTTGGTGCCTCGCAATATCCCCGTATTGCGGCCTCCACAGCACTCCTGGTGCCTCGCAATTTCTACATATTGCGTGCGGTCTCTCTAGCACTCTTGGTGCTTCGCGATCCTTCAAATTGCGGCTTCCTTAGCACACCTGGGTCGCACAATTCTTCTTAATTGTGGTCTATCACATCCGGAAAAATAAAAATTGAACAATAAAACCTTGAATACCAATCTTGCTCCAGCTTCTAACCGTGCGACCATACCGCGCCAGCGGCTGAAAAAAGAGTGGGGTTCCATAGCAGACGGGGAGTGAGGATGGTAGGGGAGGTGACGTAGCCGTTTTGCATATATTACCATGGTTTGAATGGTAATAAGACCATAAAAGAAGCGCCGTAGGCAGGGAAAGGGATCCCAACTTATAACACAGAGACGAGTTCTCTGTGAGAGAGAACTAAGTTTCTTAACGCCTGAATTCATAAAAAATGTCCGGAATGGAAAACATGCGACTACTCCGTGTCGCGTCCCAAACAAACTGTGATGCGGGAGAAAGGAGCTCGCCTAGCAGGGCTATGGGTTCCGGGGAGTGTGGAGGCATGAACCTAGAGCACATTAAGTTTAATGGTTTGGGACGGAAAGCATTTCCAAACATGGAAAGCAGAAAATACAGGTCAGTATTTTAGGAGAGGAGTAAAAACGGTTTTCGGTGTTAAGATAGAGAATCGAAGCAGAATGAAGGGATTCATACGGAACAGAAGACAGACTCTCAAGGACGAGAGGAAGGTTCCATCTAGGGAAGAGTTTCCGAGTGTTCGGCTGCGCATTTTAAAAACCAAGCATCAATTTTGAAATAATCTTGTTGTCAATCGCAGGGCAGTTCCCAATGCAGGAGAGAACAGAGTTCATTGCAGAAAGATATCCCTTGATAGCAGTACGGGAAAAGCCTTTTTCATACAATTCCTCCAAAAAAGCTGCCAACTGGGTGACCGAGGGGTTGCAGGAGTCAATAGATGTTCAGAAGAGCTTCAAAAGGTCCACTTTTTCTATTAGTATTGTAAATCTTGATGGCGGACTTGCGATGACAAAGAAGTAGACGACTGGTTGCTGGCAAAGAAAAACCTGCATTCTTAAGGCTGATTGTAAAAGGCTCCATCCGTGAAGCTGAAGACTATGGGTTTCGGGTGAAGAGTTCTGCTCCGGTGTTGCAACAAGAAGTTCATCGTTAGTGAGAGGAAGAGTTCCTCCTTCATCTCAATGAGGTGTACAAAAAGTGACTATGCTGGCCAGAGAGGTGCCACCCAGATAAAATTCCCTTGAGTATGACGAATTTTGTTGAGGACCGAGTGAAGTAGGGAGATCTTGTCCCAGGAGATGCTGAGGGCACCGGTTGTACAAGCAGTGGGGTCTGGGAAAGAGGACCCAAATGCAGGAAGTTGACTGCAGAATATCATTGCGAAAAGGTCAACAAAGGGGGTCCCCACTGGAGAAGAGCAAACGGCAAATGGTGGGGTCGAGCTTCCATTCTGTTGTTGGGGGTTTCCTTCTTCCTCGATAGCTCGTCGACCAAAATGTCGGGGTTCTCTGCAGTGTGCCTTGGGAAAAGTGTAACCTAAAGGGAGGTCCACATCTCAAAAAGATGGGAGGTTTCGAGATTTCGAGGTCACAAGCAGTGGGGTCTGGTAAAGGGGACCCAAACGCAGGAAGTTGACGGCTGAATCTTGTTGCGAAAAGGTCAACAAAGGAGGTCCCCCACTGGAGAAGAGCAAACAGCAAATGGTAGGGTCAACCTTCCATTCTGTTGTTGGGAGTTTCCTTCTTCCTCGATAGCTCGTCGATGAGCTTCCCTGTAATGTGCCTGGGGAACCTAAATGGAGGTCCACATCTCGAAAATATGGGAGGTTTCGGACATAAGGGACAAAGAGCGTGTCCCCCTCTTCTAACGCACGCTACAGCGGTCTTGTTGTCGAACATCACAGTAACGACCTTGTTCTTCAAAAGGTTGACTCCAGAGCTTCCCTGGATGGCCAGACGAACAGCACGAAGTTCTAATACGTTGATGTAGCGAGCTTGTTCCTCTGTTGTCCAGTTCCTCCACGTGGAGAGACCTTCGAGGTGGGCTCCCCAGCCTGAAGTTGAAGTGTCTGTAAACAGGAGACTGTCTGGAGTTGGTTTGTGAACAGGTTTGCCCCGAAGAAAGTTCGAAGGAGTTAACCAACACAGCATGTTGGCAATTGGGAAGCTGACAAGAGGAATCACAAGGGACCATTCATGCCAGATATGCCATTCGTCCTTCCTAAACCAGTGCAGGAGGCGAGATCTCCAATGTCCTTGAGGGACGAGTTTCCAGCATAATCAACTAGGCTGATCACTGAAGCAAGTTCAAGAGCGGTCACAGTTTCCATTTGAAGAAGAGTTTCGAGTGAAAGTAGGATTTTAGAAATCAGTTCTGGAGAGGACCGAACAAGATGATTGACGAGGTCGAATTCTGACCCCAGAAAGATGAAAATTTGGCTTGGAGTGAGTAAACTAACTATAGTATTACTTCGTATGTCATAAGTTCAGATTCATACGAGTAATGCTCAAATTCAAAACAAGAAATACACAATCGTATTTTGCGAATTTTCGATAGGCTGTGTGATGAAAAGATGTTAATTGCAGGCCCCCTATCTTGGTCAGGCTCTCACTATAAGTGCTTCTTACTGTCGACATCATTGTTTATGCTCTTGATATTTTCGTTGGGAGACGACGACCTGCTAACGGAAATGGCCAGAGCATAAATAATGATGTAAACAGTAAGAAACACTTATTGTGATTGCCTGACGAAGATAGGGCTGAAATTTACATCTTTTCAAATTTACATCTTTTCATCACACAGCCTATCGAAAATTTGCGTAATAAGATTGTGTATTTCCTGTTTTGAATTTGAGCGTTACTTGGGGTAAGTCTGGCCTTGGCAACATTGATTCCTAAACCTAGAACCGAAAAAAGGGTGACGCAATATCGATAGTCTTGGGAGAAGCCGCAGCTCGGAGAGGTTGCTCAGTAACCAGTCGTCGAGGTAGGCGTGTGCCTCAGTTCCTTCCTGATTGAGCTAACAAACAACAGGATAAAGGACTGCCGTGAAGACCAACAGAGTGGTGCTGAGGCCAAACAGGAGAACCTCAAAGTCTTACCCCAACCATCAGACGAAATAGGCGGAGATGGAGGGTGGAGACTAGAGGGACGTGAAGATACGCATCCTTGACGTCGATGGAGATGGTAAATTCGTCGCCCTGAAGAGCTTCCCTGATAGAGGCTGTGGTTTCCAAATTCAAAGGATTTTTTACTGTACAAGCAGAAGGCACAGAACTATTTGTCTGAAGAATCCAGTGTATCAAACGTGGAAGCCGATTATCAAATCAGAAGACAGTCAACATAACAAACAAAATAACACTTAATTTACCATTCCCCAGCCAGAACTGGTAAATCTGTTTTTATCTCTAGAATATTAACCAACTACATTTTCACAATATCTACATTAAGACAAAAGTTACCAACACAGTTAAAATCATTGCTTCTATCACACCAGTATACCCAATGTCAACTGTGCTAATCAACCACTGACTTGTTTAACACAAACTAAACAGCAACACAAATTGTGTAACGAACCACCACAGTATTCAAGCCTTACCTTTTCTTTTCCACCTTCTGCTAGTTGTGCAGCTCTCCAACGTGCCAATGTTGTCCTACAATAAATAAAATATTGGAGGTGAAAAAACTTCTAAGCATTCGTGTATCTTTTTCTAAGCGTTCCTGTATCCTTATTTTGCGAAGCTTTTCTTTTAGACACTATAACAATGGCTTTTTTCAGTAGTAATGAGTTTTCACCTTTCTACTTTTTTTATTAGCTCTTGATATCAGTGCGAAAATTGCCCTCTTGGAAAGACTGAAAGTCTGAAATATTTAAACAGCATTCCGCACAAGACTGAATGTCAGGCTGCTCGAATGTAATAGCCTACAAAATGTAGTAAATGATCTAATTAATTCTAAATAAATAAATCGATAGTCACAATAATTATAAGCTGCTTCATAATAGCACCAACGAATGGATAGCTTTCGATAAAAAGGTTAGAATTAACTTTCTAAACATCAAAATCGGTTGACATTTTGTCGAGAGTCAATGGTCTAATTTGTAAAAAAAAAAAAAAAAAAAAAAAATAACATCTTGTATTCAGGTCAGTGTGGTACTTATTACTACAACGAAGGAATCAATCAAATTAACACCCTTTCAGTTACCAAGGTTGTTTCGGTATAGACAGGGTTTCTACGAAATACCTAGGATTAACATGAGTACGAGGACATTTACCGGAAATTTCTCTTCCAGAACGCACAGGGGTATGAAGGGTGAGGCTAGGATTGAACTCGAGACATCCAACTCTCTGGCATACTACACATCGGCTAATATGGGTTTCTACTGATCAATATGGACACGGATAAATTAGGCAAAGTGGTTTGAATATTTCTGAGTACCAAAAAAAGTATCCATGGTATGTAAACAAATAAATTCTCAAAAATTTACATTAAGACTACGCTATCTGGATCTCGCTACCTTTACAAACGAACAAGATCGCAAGAAAAAAGCTCACAGTCACAACAAAAGCCACCCTTTACCATTTGATGGTACAATTTTCCAAACCTTTCTGGAAAAACCAGCTACAAACAACTAGCCGCTTTATGGAACAATACCCATAAGAAGGCAAAATCGGACTTGATATGAAATTATTAGGGGCGCAAAACCGAGTCCGAGCCGAGTCGAGTCCGGGTAGTGAACCAGGTTGTAGATTTTCAATTTTGTTATAGTTTAATATACAGCTATTTTTTTTTTGGTTTTCAGCCATTTTCATTTTGCATTTGTCCAGTTTTGTATTGCGCAGAGTATAACGATGAACGAAAGCAAAATAAAAGTGGACGAAAGCACACAAAAAAAACGGATGAAACCATCGTAAAATTTACCAGTAATTCTTTCTTCTAATTTTTTTTTATTATAAACTCTACGATATTAAGGCAAAGAATTTGACCATTCTACTTTGAGTGATAGAAATCTAGAGTAAACAAATGACGCTCAAACTCAAAAAATGTCAATACTCATCACATCAGTATTGCGAATGCTCGATAGGCATTATCCGAAAATTAAATATTTTCAAGTCCTCCTATCTTCGTCAGGCAGCAAGAAACGTGTGAACTACAGTCTACATAATTGTACGCACTCTTCTATATGGAACGAATTCAATCAAGAACAATTGAAATTTGACACGTCTGTGGCACTCTGTATTTAGGAGGTCCACGATCATCTCTAAGCTGCGGATGCCATTTAAAGGTGAGTTGTTCTCCAAATCTTCTGCTGATGAGGTATTTAATTGCAGGAATAGATGGGCCATGGAGATTCATGAGGGGTTGCCCTGCCAATAACTCATGTTCGATTGCAATTGACTCTAACCCCCTCATGTCATTTTTGGAATTGGACACAAAGAGGGTCCCATGTTATCTTGTGAGCAGTGCCCATGTTGCAAGTTGCGATGCTGCTGGTAACCACTCAGTTACGAGTAGCCGACATGAGTTGCTTTACTCTTTCAACAATGCCCGTGCGTGTCTCCCCAATATATACTTTATCACACTCACCACATGGGACTCGATACACTCCCTCAGGTGTATTGTAGACAGTCCGCAATACACTTTCCATCTCTTTTTTCTCTAGAGATCGGACATTTTTCACTACTTCCTGTCGATTCGGTTTGTTTAGCAAGGATTTTAAATTCCTACTATTCCTAAAAATTCAAAATACTTCTTTTGGAGTACTTTCTGAATGTTCTCACTCACTCCTCTCAAATAGGTGAGCCCTACTCGCATGTTCTCGCTTGGTTTCTCAGGTCTGGGTTCTTCTACGGTGATGTTATCGCATTCCTCGTCCATCTTTTTAGACTATACAATCCCAAAAGCCTTTTTTTTTATCAATGTGCTTAACATTCCTGGTGGAAAACCCAAATCGATAAATTTCCCTTTCGATGCAAAAAGGTGGGCCGTTGTGTTACCTCAGTGGAGCTAGTGTGCCGCACTATTTTATTCGGCAAAACTAGTTCAAGGCTATGTTGCGCAATTGGCCAGCAGGGTGTCCAGAGTTGTGGGGCAACCCCCTCCCTGTACTACAGTAGTAGGTTTCACAAATGGCTCGTACAAGACAGTGCCATTAACTCTCTTGCTGAGATTCACATCTAAAAATGAGATGGAACCATTTTTCTCTTCTTCACCTGTAAAGCTAATATATTGTCGCCATGCGCTAAGTTTCCTAAGCATTCTCTCCATTTCACTTCTTCTGATTATCGCCGACACATCGTCCACAAACCTACGCCACAACTTAAGCTCAGCTTCGGAATCCACAATGAACGCATCTAGGCGTTGAAGCACCATTTCTGCCAAAATGGGCGAACATGAGAATCCCATAGGGGCTCCCTTAATTCGCCAAAAAAACCTAGCCTTTAAATTCCACATAAATATTGGCCAGGAGCACTTTAAAGGCCGGTGAGAACAACGTTAAGTAGCTTAACTAACGCCGACTTTCAGACGCGTTTTCTCTAAACGGTGGGTTTCAATTTTAGTTCATAAACCCGTAATTAGAAAAAATGGTTCTCTAAAACTATTACCGTATAGCCATTTATTTGATTTTTTCTGTGCGCATTAATGAATATCTTTTGCGTGCAAGTAGTTGTAGGTGCCTCCAAAAGGTAAAATGAAACTATAAAAAAAAAATATTTTTTTTAACAAATGATTATTACCCTGTTTGTACTCGGTCGAACTTTTTCCAAGTCCGAGCCGGGTCGAAAAAAGCATTACCCGGCCCCGGGTTGGGTATTTACCGGGACTCGGTCGAACCCTAGAAATTACATACCATGTGCCACGCAGACAATGTCAGAAGGATGGCACCAAGAGATGGAGGCTCTCTGACAAACCTACGGGCAAAGTTGCTTGAGCCGTACAGAGTATCTGGCCAAGCAAGTTACAAATTTACACCCATGATTTTCCACACCAATTTTGTGGCGAAAGCCCAAGAAAATGCCACAGCTCCGAGGCTAACTAAGTGTACCAAGGATAAAAGTCCACATAGGCCAACAACTGCATCAATCCCGATGCCAACTCAACAAACCCTACAGGAAAAACCAGAAACAGCCAGGTGACGACGGGAAGGAGCTAGGTAAATTATTCGCTCAGGGTCTACTTGAATAACGCTCGCAGGTCCTTATAATGATGTGACACCTACCTGCTTCTCAATAAAACCATATTAAGTTAGGGGCCACCCACTTCTGAGTTCGATCCTTAGGTAACGGTATCAAATTCTTTTCGAAGGCACACCGAACACGAGTAGCTGGTGTAATACTTCATCCGACACATCACCCACAGACGACGCATAACTAGTTAACAGTCCAACAATGGGTAAGCAATGTGAACTAGCATTCTTCCCGTAAGTAAAGAGCGTCAAAACGAAAAACATAGGTTCCGACTGCAAATTTTTTCCAACGAACGTCTACCATAAAGTGTGCACACAAGTGACTCCTTTCAAAGGAATGAAGAATTCCATAACACGCAGTGCTATGGCGAGAGATACCCAAATATGCATAGGTAGCAATTGAAGTTAAGAATTAGTAGCTCCTGTTCAATCATTTTAATTACCTACTAATTGTAATTTGTTAGCATCAACTAGTTAGCAGCAAGGGTTTTTCCATGCTTGCGATGTGGAGAAACAAATTTTGATTGCTTTAATGCATCGCTGGACGCCGTACTTCCCACCTGGATAGCGCAAATGATAAGTGTTACTTGAGCAAAGTCCTCATGTGCAAGTGCACAATTGTCTGTTTCTGAATGAATTGCGCAAACACTATAATGTTTCCATTCGTTCTGCCGATTCTGCCCGCTAAGCTATGATCGACCGACAAGCGATCGGACAGGGGTGTGCGATACTATCGAATTTCGATACTTTTTCCGATACTGTCTTGATATCGGTAGTGGTATCGAAAATCCAAAACTTGGTATCGATTTTCGGTAGTATCGAAGGTATCGAAAGAGTATCATTAGTTTAAAAAATATTGCAGAATTAAGAGAATATCGAAGAGGTTTCGGCACAGAAAATTAATTTCAGGAGTTTACATCGTTGTAGATTTGTCACCGATAGGCCTAATGTTTAGTAGCAGCAGCAGTTATCACCTTGTTTCACACGTTTTAATCTCTGTGAGTGCAATCCACACCAAATAAATCATAAAATTCCAAGAAGAACGGTGATTACTGGAAAAGAATACGTTACAGTTGATTGCTGACTGTTTATGGAAGCTAAGACTTTATTATTACAACGTTGCTGGTCTCTGTTGTTCACCAGGGTTTTACTCCAACCGTTGCCGACGTGATCTCTTGTGTACAAGGCCAATTCATAAAAGCGCTGTACCACCCTAATTGTTGCGGCCGTTTAGTTCGCCGCCGCGTCGTATGGTGGCGAATGTTAGGAGACGAACCGAACAGCCCAGGCACGAATCGAACACAAAATAAGGAGACAGAATAAGGGGACAGAATGGGTTAGTCTACAATCTGCAAGAGGGAGGCATCGTAAATACCCTGAATGTCTTCGATGTCAGCGGTGGTAGATTTTAACGCTGAAACTCTGCAGGTGTTTGCAAATATGGCATTTTTTACGACGTTCTTTTAAATATACTACGGGCTGTAGGTTATTTAAAGGCTGTAAAATGTTGTCAGAATAACAGAATTTAAAATTTTGGTTAAAAAATAGAAACCACAACTGTATTAATTCTGTTGAATGTTTTGTTGTAATACTTTAATTTTCACTGCAGCAAACTAATGGTATCAAGAATTCACGGGGGTTTATTCTTTATGATAACCCCACTGACGAAATTAAAATAATACTCAATAGATTTGAATAGGCTTCTGAATATTTGTATACACCAGTGTAGAGAAGTTCTAGAATCAAAATTGAATATTAGAAACTGTCTTGGTGGCAGGAAGCTGCAGTGAAAGCCAACGTGCCATCATCTATTCAAAAAAAAAAATTCTTCCGAATATCGATGATAAATTCACGGCCACATGGCGATACCTAAATTTTTTTTTCATTTAGGCTAGGTGGCCGCCCAATAGTATTCACAATGGCTCCAGGGCCATGCCTACGATTTTTTTTTTGGGGGG